>CATIWR010113994.1:0-16961 GCA_949677035.1 Omphalea diandra
TATATATATATATCTATATATATATATTACACAGGGATTATATATGTTTATGGTATTATTTTGAGGAAGATTAGTTATATAAAATATTTTAAGAGGAAAAATATATTTTTTGCTCCAAATGTGCAGATGGTCAGCAATTGCGGCGAAATTACCAGGAAGGACAGACAATGAGATTAAAAATGTGTGGCACACTCATTTGAAGAAAAAGCTCAAACAAAAGCGTGACTCCAAACAACAAAATCTCACACTACAAAAGTGTGATGAATTCATCCATGTGAACAACCAATCAGAGTCCAAGAATTCGAATATTCTGACGCTACCCGGATTAACTGAAAGTCCCGGGAATACATCAATGTCCCCTCAGCCCTCTTCCAGCAACCTTTCTAGCGTAACGGACACTTCAACTGCCCCCGGGGAAACAAGCAACATTAATCCAGTCAAGGCTGAAAAGATGGAGTTATCGCAGGAGATCATTTTCCCGGTGATCGACGAATATTTTTGGTCAGACCCAGAATTAGGGATTGACAATCGCAGCATGTCATCATCATCAAATGTTATACATGAAGTGCAATTTGAATTTCCATCAGAAGATTTTATGGAGTTTCATAATATTGATGATGGTATGGACTTCTGGTACAACCTTTTTGTTAAATCGGGGGGAGTAGAGGAATTACTATAATTTAGAGGGGCACAAGTTTAACTACTTAGGGCAATTTGACTGTTAACAAGGAAAATACAAAATTTCCAGAGTGGGCCAAATTGATCCAAAAGCAAGAATATATGGCTCATTGACGAAGACAATAAAAGCAAGCCTTGAGGTACACACGGTGAGGATGATAAATTCTACTCTTCGGTAGGTATTTTGAAAGGACGCATAGAAGAATATTAAAGCTGAAGACATGATTTTTTTTTTTTTCTGAGATTGGAAAAAAAATTGTATATGGAATGTGCATAAAGATCAATTGTTCACATTTTTTTTAGTTTTATTTTTAGAATCTACTCTTCATTAGACAGAGATGCTTGATGCACCTTGCAACACAATTGCATTCTGTTGACTATATAATTAATATCTAATTTTATTTAGCTGCTTCCATATATATATATATATTAGTTATAGTTTTTTTGCTATGGTGAAATTCTAAATAATAAATTACCACCTCTAATTTCTCAAGTTACCTAATAATTAATCTTCTATCATAAAGATATAAATTCCACACAATAAACAGTAACAATATATAGTAGCAGGTATGGGCAAAGATATATAAATTTCATATGATGAAAGTTTTATTTGTGAACATTACAAAAACATAATATGTGTTTTAATTTATGATAAAAGTGTGACGATTTAAAAATGGATGTCATCATGTTAAAATTTGAAATCTTATCAGTATAAACTTTTATATTAAAAAGTATAATAAAATATAAAGAATGATAGAAACTTCTATGTTAAATTATTAAATGATCAATTATATTAAGGAGTTTAAGTCTATTAATTTATATATACACAAAAATATAAATAATAATAAATATTGGTGATCCCAGTTAATCTAAAGATCAATTAACATGGTCTAATATGCATAATATTCTTTAGTCTACATTTAGCATGCAATTCAGACGTTAATGATGAGAGGAACAAATATTTGAATACTACCTAATAATTTCTTACAAGTTGTGAGTAGTGAGAAATTTGGATTGAAAATAATTTATTATAGGTTAAAGTAATAAATTCACCTTTGAACTTGTTTCTAAGTGATACTAAATGATAATATAAATTGTTTCATCAAATTTACCTTTAAATTTGTATTTTTTTTATCAAATTTACCTCTAAATAGTACTTTTGCACATCATTATATTATTGTTTATCTCATTTCTCTCTATATCTGTTGCAATCTGATTAACAAACATAATTATTACTCCACGAAAACATCATGGTGTCAAAGTGAAACTTTATTTTTGGGATTTGGGGACTTAATAATTTTTTAGATTTTGAAATAATTGTATTTTTGTCGAAATACATCTAAGTCTAGTTCTCTTAAATGTGTTTATTGACCGTATAATTCTATTCGTTCATCTAATTGCAACAAACTATAACATATATAAGAAAACATGAATTAAACATAAGTACAATGGTGTGCAAAAATATTGTTTAGGGGTAAATTTGACGGAAAAAAATACAAGTTCAAGAGTAAATTTGATAAGAAAAAATTCATTTTATCGTTTATTGTCACTTGGAGATAAATTTGAGAGTGAATTTGAGACTTTAACCATTTATTATGCATTTACATTTATTATTTTTTAAAAAATTCATCCAATCATATGATTTTACATTATATTTACATTTATAATGTTGATAAATGGATCAAATTGAGTGAATTCGAATAGGATCAATTTTGAATTCATTATTTTTAATTATTGGTGTATCAAATCATCAAGCTAATATACAAAAATAAATTTAAATTATTTTTAAAATTTTAGCTCAACTTTGATTATATCACTCATAATTTTATTTTTTAAAATTAAAAATTATTACAATAATTTTAAATAAAATTTCAATTATTTTTAATAATTTACATTGAATTGAATTTTGATACTTTTGATCATATTAAGTTTTTTGAATATTTTCATATCAAATAGAAAGTTATTATATCTAATTAAACTAAATAAAAAAGCAGAAAAGTAATAGCAAAGTTTAGTACCTGATTTGATCTTTTAAATCAAATCATCTATCTCTGCAAATTGTATCTGTGATAATTTTAGAATTTATTAAATATAATAATATAAAACCTTATGCTTTTACGTTGTACTATTGTTCATGTAATAAAATATGAATATGAGAAGAAAAAAATTACGTGGCTCTTAACTTCTCCCATTTACTCATTTATTAATTTTTAAATGTCATTCTTAATGTCAAGATCTGTAAATATAAAAAATTGATATGAAGGTTGTGCTGTTAGAATCATTTGGAGAAAGATTTAATCATAATGATCATGTTAACTGACTTGAAAAATACACTTTCTCTCTTTATTAGAATCATATAGAGAAAGATTTAATAAATTTTTTAAATTTATTAAAAAATTTAAATTCGATATAATAAAAAAGAAATTTACCACTTGAGTGAATATGCATTAATAAATAATACGTTGTAATCAGTTTGTACTTGTATATTGTATGCAATTTTCCTTTTCCCAACCAAAAAAAAAAAAACTAAAAAATGTGTCAAAATCATTATAATAATATTTAGAAAAATATTATAAAAAAATAAATCCCAATGTCAAATAAGTTGTATGACAAAAGAGGAGCAAACGGCCATTCATTGTTGTTGTCATTGGATTTGTTTCAGTCAAGTAGATGATTTTATTCTGGTGTGTGATCTTCAAACCTAGAAACCTTCCTTGCTCTTACATGTTCTTCTGCTTAATTGGTCTCTTTTTTGAAATAGTTGGGCATCGACTTACTGTGATGAGAAGAAAATATGGTAGATACCAAGTAAACGATTCAAATGCATGAGTTTCCTGAAAATAGCTGAATGTTTTTATTGGCATTTTTGTTTAGGTTAATGGAGCTTGGAAGAGTGGTTGAGAAAGCCACTTGAAACCACTGAACTCATGGAAACCAATAAATTTAAGTCGTCTTCTTATCTCATTAATTTAGTTGGTCAGTAGATTATCACAATAAGACTGATGCAATATTGCACTGATAAATAAATTTAATCTTAATAGCGACATTAAGACAACTTTGAGAAGAGATGAACGGGTAAGGAATTGGCGCTTAATCTCTGTAGGACATTAAATTGATAGCAACTCCATCTTTCAAGCTCAAACTCAGTCTCTCCTCCCACGCTGCCTGAGAAATTTAATGCAAATTGTTGGTTTCAATTCCTGCTTCCACACGTCAGTTTATTACAAAATCAGGAAATCTCTCAACATGAATTCTCAATTTTATATTTTACTTGAATGAATTTATTATCACAACCAAAAAAAAAAAACACCAAAGAAAGTATTTCTATTAGCTTTTTATCCTTAGTTTTCATAGTGTTTTTCTTAATTGATTAATAATAAAAATTAATTCATAAATGGTGTGTTAATTTAGTGATAAAGTAAGATTATCTAGGAGAATATATCAAATTTTGAAATCTCACTAATATAAAATTTTCCCTTTTTAGTACTAAAAAAAAAATCGGATTCATGATTTAAGCTGACTTTTTTTTTTTTAAGGTGGTAGTTGAAAATTTTTAGTTGGCTAAAATATGTTATAGCTTAAAATTTGACGTTTCTCACCATTTTTATTTTATTTTTTACTTACTATGGGATATGTATTATTAGAATATCAATTTATTTATGCATTGCAATTCCTCATGTTCATAAAAAGATGTACTAAGATATGATAAATTGCTTCAGTTCGTGTACTCTCACAACGATAGGGATGCTAGTTGCATAATAATATCTTTTAATTATACATTTTCTGAAGTTAATCTCATATGTTGATAACTTTTGCACAAAGAAAAAATAAAAAATCCTAATTGTCTCTTTTTTATATTTCTTTTTAAAATTCACATTTTTTTGGTGTCTTGACCTGCTCTCAAAATAAATTTTTGATAAACTTCTTTTATTTTCATTTTCTTTAATTTTCATAATAAAGTGAATAATTTTATTCTATTTTATTTCTTTTTATTTATTTTATCTTTTTGTTTAAGAGTTTTTATTTAGGAGTTATTGTTTTATTTGTCTTTATAAAAATTTTAGTGATTTGAAATTAATTGTTAATAATATAATTATAATAATAATAATATATTATTCATCATCGTCTTTTAAATCTAAACTATTGTATACTATATGAATTTCAGTTAATATTGTATTAAAATATTATATGTGATAGGATTTGAATGAATGATAAAAAGAAAAGTCATTGAAAGATTTATGGTAACAATAAATCATATAATAATTTTAGAATTAAAGATTCAGTGGAGACTACAGTTTATCTTACATTATTATATTACAATATTGTAATAAGTAATTCATTATTGAGTTAGTAAAAAGTTATTATTCATCATTTGATCAACATGTTACAACCAATAAAATAAAGAACAGTTAAATTGAATTAACATGTTGTTCCTTAACGTTATTAGATGACATTATTAAATCTATCACTGTGAAATTTACCTAAAAATCAATATGCAATTATTAGTTCTATTAAAGATAAATTTTATGTTTATATTCTAAAATTATAAAGATACTTTCTTTTGTAAATATCATATGACTATTTATCAATAAAAATAAATCCTCATACTCTTTAAAAAAAAAAAAATAGTCTCATATATAAGTATAAAATGTAGATTATGATACGTAGGCAAGGAGAATATATTAATTTCCTTTCAAATAGTTGCCAGATATCAGGCTAGATAAGTTAGTAATTTTTTTTTAAGAAGGCATGATTAATAAGAAAAGAGAATCAGCAGTTAGTTATAGGATTCATCACTCTATGAGAAGGATTTAAAAACTCATGGAAAAAATTTCATTATAGAACTTAAGAAAAAAATTCGAATTCAAATCTCTTCTCCAAAGCCAAAAAATTAATAATTCAAATATTTTTTAATATCATTTCTCTAGCAGAAAACATTAAGAATTTAAATATATTCTGTTACCTATCTACAGATAGAGTAGTTAAATATATCATAACACATTTTAAATTCCACCGATCAGAGTTACTGGTATCTTCTTTTCTTTTTCTTTTTTTTTTCGTGGAAAAATTTTAGAAAATATAGTAGAATTTTTTCCATAGATCCAGTTTAAAAATTCATAGTTCCAAAGAATTCAATAGAAGAGAATTCTACATTAATGAATTTCTTGTTTGAAAAGTTCATATTTAAAATAATTTAGTCCTTTCATTTTTTAAAAAATGATTTAATGAAAATATCAAATTGGGATAAAGGTTATAAGATTTTAAGAAAATTTATTCTAAATAAAATTATTCTAATAATCTTGTAATTGAAATTAATATTATATTTATTTTACATAAAGAAATGTATTTAAGAAAATGCAAATATTTTAATTTATTGAACATTTATTCCATATAATAACATTCAATTGAATTCTATTAATTTAAAATTTATTTTAAAATAATAAAATTCTGTTGCCAAAATAAAAAAAAATTATTGATAGAATTTTTTCCACATAATTTTATTTCAAACGAAACCTAAATGTGAAAGTGACGAGTTGAGCAATGAAATTCTTCATTTTTAATCAAATAACTGCCAAAAATTGGAAGCATTCTTAAATTTGGTTGGCCCTCTGGATCACCTCATTGCCCCCTTCCATCCAGTGGAGTAGGAAACGCAACATAAGTTGGAATTACAATAGGAGAGAATTGCTATACTTTTCATTTTCATAGAATATTTATAAAACATTTTTACTTATAAACAAAATAATTTTTTATTTTTTATTTTTTATTTTAACTTTATTGTTATAGTTAGACAATTATTTTAAAGTAATTAAAAATATTATAAAATTTATTTTATTGTGTGTCTAGTGACACATCATTTGAAAATACTTCTCAATAGAATTTTGATATTATAAAAAATAAAATTTGAAAATAGAAAGCCTAAAATATATATAAAAAAAGTAGTATGAAACACGAAAAAATATAAAAATTAAATTTATGATATTAAAAAAATAAAAAATTAATATTTTATATAATGTTACAAAAATTATGATATGAAAAAATATAATATAATTATCACTTAAAAGAGAATGTTTAACAAACAAAAAGATAAGAAAGAATACATATTGGATAAAAACTTTTTTTTATTTAAGAATCTATTGGATAAAGACTTATCAAAAACGAACTCTATGTACACAATGAATTTTCGTGTTTTCATTTGAAAACATTAAAATAATGTTTTCTAGTTTTTTTTATGAGTTTAGAAAACTAGAAAAATATAAAAACTAGTTTTAAAAAAATTTTATCAAGTAAACATAAAATTCATTTTTTCATTTTCATTTGAAAAATTTTCTAGAGAACTAAGAAAATTCTCTCAAAATAAACATACCTAAGGCTCATTGCATTCAATATAAATAAATTTACTTAAATTAATTATAAAAAATAAAAAAGAATATTAAATACTTTAATTATATTATCTTTTTATTATTTTTTTATAATAATAATATATAATATATTTTAAATATAATAAATACTAAATATTAAATAAATTTAAAGAATATCATATATTTTTAAAATATATTACTCACTATCATAACATAGAGAAAATTAAAAAAAAAAAAGGGTTAATGCTTTTCAAATGAAAATATAATAATAAAATCTAATAATTCATAGATAAATTTATTTGAACCGAATTAGAAAAAAATGTAGCGGCTTTCGCATGGAGAAAAATTGATTTTCTACTACTATTTTTTTCCTCCTTCGTGACGTCTCTCAAACAGTTGATAGCAGCGTCACCTCTTTAGAAAATGTCTTCACATATCAAATCACATGTAGACTTCAAATAGAAATGACTCTTAAATATATAAAATATTCAATCAATTCACTTAGCGGTGAAGATATATATATATATATATATATATATATAGGTCTTCCGCCAATGAAATTATCTTTGTTCATTAAAAAAAAAAAAAAAAACTGGTTACCTAATTATGAACCTTCTATCACAACGATATAAATTCCACACAATAAAAAGCAATAACATATATTAGAAAGTACGTTCAAAGATATAAATTCCAAACAATGAAAAGTTTTTATTTGTGACACTCATATTAATGGGATGTTATAAAATACAATTAGTGTCTCAGTTTAGTGATAAAGGTGTGCGATTATTTAAGAGTGAGTGTTATTGCATTGTGATTTAAATTTTATTAATTCTTATATTTAAAAATACAAAAAATGATAGAAATTTTCTATGTTAAATTATATGATCAATTAGACAAATGCGTTTCAAGTCTATTCGGAAAAATGCAAATAACAACAAATATTGGTGACCCCAATTAATCTAAATTTCAATTAACAAAAACAAAGTCTTAGTCTAAGGCAGAAAATTCTTAGTCTACATTTGGCATACAATATAGACACCAACATTGGGAGGAAAAAAATATTCGATTACTTGCCTTACAAGAAATCTTTGAATACTGGCTAATAATTTTCTTTCAATTTGTGAGTTGTAACAAATTTGGATTGAAGATAATTTATCAATTTTCCATATGTATTAATTGTTTCCTCCTCATTACCATCAATCTTCACTTAGTCAAGTCAAATAATTTTATATTAAATTTAGAGGTGATAAATTAAAATAAATTTGAATTAGATCAATTTTGGGTTGATTTTTTTAAATTGTGGGCAGATTAAATCATTAGATCAATACACTAAAAGAAATTCAAGTTACCTTAGATTTTTTAAATTTTAGATTGAATTAAATCAAATTATTTATAATTTTAATTTTAAAATAAAAAAGCATTACCATCGATGGACCAAAACGGATTTGATCTTTTAAATCAAATTATTTATTTTGTATATTGTATTTGTGATACTTTTAGAATTTATTATTGCAAAAAAATGTAATAATATAAAATATTACACTTCTACATTATACTATTATTTATGTAATAAAATATGAAAATTCGAAAATAAATACATGGCACTTGATTTCTTCCATTTACTTATTTATTAATTTTTTTTGAGTTTCATTTTTAAGGTTAGCACAGAGATATCTAAATGTATTAATTAATATAAAAATATATTATTAAGATCATTTAGGAGGATACATACATACATATATATATATATATATATATATATATATATAGAAAAAAAAATACTCCTTTCAATTAATTCTTTTTTTGTAGTCATTACCGAAGTTTCCTTGATGCTAAATTTGTCCTTTTTGCCCTTTAACTATTTCTCAACGTAAGATAGTTGAATAATTGATTAAAATGAGATTAGTTGATGTTCAAAACAGTATGAAGCATCAGTGTAAGAGATTATCCTCCTAATGACGGCCAATAAGAAAATTGTTTTTTATTGTAAAATTTTTGTTACGTTTAGATTGATACAGGAAGTAATTTTTAGACTTTACTCAATATATTTTTTTTAATCGATTCAAACAGATCTATTTAACTTAATTTCAATAAATATATAATTTTTTTTCACAATCTCTCAAGAAATATAAGTTTAAAACAATAAGAGAAAAATAATTTTTTTTTAAATTTAATTGAAGATCAAACCGGTCAACTAGTTGATTATCAAGTCAGTTAGTTCAACTAGTCCAGTTTAATAGGATAATGTTTTAAAAATATATAAATAATATTTAAAATATTTTTAAAAATATAAAAATATATAATATGATAAAGTGACAAACTATTTTTAAAAATTTAATCTTGAGTAAAATAGTATAATTTTTTAAAATTTTAAAATTTTCACGAAATAACGTAGTTTTAGATTGAATTAAATTTAATTGATTTTTAATTTTAATCGATTTTGTCAATTTGGTTGATTTTTTTAGTTTTAATCGATTTTTTGTATAATTGATTTGAAATATTGAATCGAATTATACTAATGACCATTTTTAATTTTATCAATTTGATTGGTAGATATTAATGACTAATTCTTAATTTTATGAATTCTACCGATAGTTGCTATCCATATTATGAAAACATTGGAAAAGTACAATATTTTACCCCTGGAGCCTTTCTCACCCTTACTATATTGTCATTAGTTAGTACTTGTATCTTGCAGGCAATTGTTCCTTCTCTTCCTTCCCCTTGCGCCTTCTCAGGTCAATCCAATTTTTGCTTTCGATTCTTGTGTCTTTTTTCTTTTAAATGTACATATTTTATATTTTGCTTGAGAGAAAATCCTAAATGTTAAACTTATGATTATGTTTCAAAATTAAATTTTTTTTATAAAATATTTGGAATTAATTTTTAATTTATAAACTCTTAAAATTAATCTTTTTCCAATACAAGATAGTGCAAAAACTTATACTGTCCAAATAAAAATAACTTAAAAATGTGTAATATTTAGCAAAATATTTTGAAAAATCAATCTTAATAGTAAATAAGTCACGTGCAAACATAATTTCATGGTGAAATGTACTCTATGAGAAGTAAAAATCTCTGAGTTTGATTTTTTTTCATCTACAGTATAATAGAAACAATTAAAAAGAAAAAAAATATATCTTACGTTGTGTAGTTCATGTTCACAATTTATTGGGCTCTCATGAATTTAAAAATAAAAAAGCCATAAGGCAAAGAGGAGCAAATGACCCATAGTTGTTTGCATTTAATTTGTTTCAGTCAAGTACATGATCCTAATGTGTGATCTTCAAACCTGGAAATCTTCTTTGCTTTTACGTGTTCTTCTGCTTAATTGGTCTCTTTTTTGAAATAGTCGGGCATCGATTTTCACCGTAATGACAAGAAAATATGATAGATACCGAGTAAACACTTCGAATGCGTGCGTTTTCTGCAAATAGATGAACGATCTTATGGGCATTTGTTCAAGTCAACGGAGTTTGGGAAGAGTATTTGGGAAAAATATGAATACATAAGAGTCAAAACAATATGAGTGAGTGTATAAATTTAGGCCATGTCACCAATGAAACAACTCGACTCAACTCAGTAGATTGCAATAAGACATGCAATATCATTAAAGAGAAATCTAACAAACAGATTTTTTTTATTTATGCATTAATTTCATTATCAAAGATTTCACATCTGAATCTAGATAGTTTGGATGAAGGAAATTGGTGCATATCATCATCAAGAGAGCTTTGAGAATAGACAACCAGAAAAGGAATTGGTAAAACAGTTGCGTACAATCTCTGCATGACATTACAATGATAGCAACTCCATCTTTCTTACATGTTTATTCAAGCTCAAAGTGTACATACGAGGTCTCTCCTGCCACAGGGCTTGAGAAATTTATTGTAAATTTATGGCTTCAATTAGAATCCTGGAGGTTTCACATGTCAATTTATTACAAAATCAGGAGATATCTCAACATGGATTTTCAATTTTATATTTTACTTGAATAAATTTGTTATCACCATAAAAAAAACCAAAGAATTTATTAAAGGTGACTGACTTCCAATTGAGTTGCTGCATCCATGCAGAGTTCTGGGAAATTCTGGGAATAAGCAGACGAAAGGACGACGTGCGAGGGAATCCCATTCTTTAACAAAGGCATTTCAATTCTTTACCATGGGTTTTTCATTTTTCCAGTGTTTTTAAAATCAGTAAGTTGATGTCAATATTTTGGATCAATTAACCGATTCAATAATAAATAAAATTTAAAAATATCATTAAAATCTCTAAAAATATTTTAAAAATATAAATATACTTAAACAACTAGAAACAAAATGATTAATTTAAAAAACCATACCAAAACTAACTGAATTAAAACCAGCTAATGTAATACTACATTTTTTTCACAAGTTTTCAGGGTACAAAACAAATAAAAGAAAATTTACGAAGACACATGCATGCAGATGATAATGCCGCACTCGGACTTCGTTGAACTATCAGCTCTATTGGAAAGTCCACGTCAGATTTGGCTGGAAAATTTTATGCGTGCATATATACAAATATTCATAGCCTAGAATGACAAGAATAAACAGTGACAACATTTTACATAACAGCCCAAACAGATTCATCATTCAAGCATTTGTAATTTCAACCCATGAACGCAGTAAAATTCAAAATTTCAACCCATGAACTCAGAAAAATTCAAACATCTCATGTCTTATGACTGACATATCAAAGACTCAAAATACAGTTTCTCCATTATTGATTGTTCGTTTAAAACTTAACAATGCTTTATTCAAAAATGTAAATATGCTCCACAACAAAAGGAGAGAGCCCACTTAGTACACACCACTGATGGAAAAAGAGCATTTACGAGAGACATGAGTAAGCAAGAGCCTTCTCCTCAGACAGTTCCTCTGCTGTTGCATCCAACTTCTTCCTTGAAAATTCATCAATATGAAGTCCTAAGCCACATCAAGAGTAAAAGAAAAAATAATAATAAAGATCAAACATTTTATCAGGAAAGCTAAAACTCATTATTCACATGGAATTGAAGCACAAAGTGTGTTCTTCCATACATTAAAAAGACCATAAATATTTATAAACTTCCATGAAAATCAAAATTATTTAATTGGGCACAAAAACTTCAGCTTTTCCCTTTACTCTTGTTATCATCGTATAATAATGTTGCCTACAGCGTGTCTATGTACGCACGTATGAGAGAGATGGGAAAAAAAAGTGAGGGAAGGAAAAAGAAAAAGAGGTAGGGGGAAGGAGGAGATACATTTAATACAACACAGCATCCTTACCCTGAACAATTTTCCACTCTCCATTTTGACACGTGACCGGGAAAGAATAAATCAGTGCAGCTGGCACATTGTATGAACCATCAGAGTAAACACCCATAGAAACCCAAGCGCCCTACGCATGTAGAGAAAAAGATATCAAGCAGCCATGCACAAAGAAACACTGAAATAAAAAATAAAAAATAAATTTAATATTAAAAAAAAACACACACAGAGATCAACAGCTATGCACACCGAATTACGCTGAAGAACAGAAAAAGGCTGCCAAACCTCAGGAGTTCCAAGAACCCAATCACGAATGTGATCACAAGCAGAACTAGCAGCAGACAATGCACTTGAAAACTTTCGAGCTTTAATGATTGCAGCACCACGTTGTTGGACTGTAGTGATAAACTCCCCATGTAACCTTCAATCAGTAAAGACAATAAAAACAATTCTTCAACATTTTCATGAGATTACTAATTACGATATAAAGGAAAAAAAAAAAAGTTAGGAAATACCATTCATCATTTTTAATAAGCTCCTTCACAGTTTTCTCCCCAGATGGAGTATTAACAGTAGCATGGTTGACATCAGGGTACTGAGTTGATGAATGATTCCCCCAAATGATTACATTCTTAACATCAGAGACTTGAACATTAAGTTTCTCAGAGATTTGGCCAAGTGCCCTGTTATGATCCAACCTTGTCAGGCAAGTGATATTTTTCTCAGGGATTGATGGAGCAAATTCCTTTAAAACCAAAGCATTAGTGTTTGCTGGGTTTGCAACAACTAAAACCTGGAGACAGAGAATGAATGTTTAAACATATATAAAGTTCAGAAGTGCATTTAATGTTGCATGCATAACTGACAACTAGAAATTATAAAGAATATTATATTTCAAAGTTCAAACAGAAATAAATCAATTTTGACTTCTACATAAATTTATATGATTCTGTTTTTAAAAGAAATACAAAAGATGATCTCTTCAACACATAATTTAAATACAGAGAATTTTTCTCAATATTGATTATTGTCTTACCTTGCAGTTGGCAGCTGCGTGCTTCTCTAGAGCAGAAGCCTGGGACTTGTAAATTGACACATTTTTCGACATCACATCTTTTCTCTCCATGCCTTCTTTCCTGGGGAAACCACCAACCATGACTGCAACATTTACCCCAGTGCAAGCCTCAACAACATCAGTTGTAGCAACAACACCTGGTACGAATTAATGTCAGATTAAATCTCATAATCATACAGTATAAAGCATATGAAGACACTTAAGCAACCTCATGTAAAATCTTGCTTAAGGAAATAAACGGCAAACACCTTTAAGAAGAGGAAAAGCAGCATCCACTAACTCCATCTTCACCCCATTTAATGCTTCCGCTGCAGGTGGAATATCAAGCATGTGGAGGATGACAGGTTGATCAGGACCAAGCATCACTCCTCTAGAAATCATGGGTACAAGAGCATACCCAATTTGTCCTGTAAATTCATCAATATCTCTTCATTACGCTCTTCATTAAACAAGCTAAAATGCAACTAATTTCATTTGACAAAAACATACAGGCATTCAAACGCGTAAAACAATTCTAACCATCAAAACATCAAAGTGAATGATGACAGTAATCCAAAAACTTAGAAGCATGCAACCTGAAGATTTATATGAATTAGAAACACTGACCATGCTGCATATAGCTCACACGAAACATAATGGACATTAATCAGATCAAGGTATCTGAAATCAATAATCCTACTCGAATGTAACAGTACTTATTTTTACTACAAAACATCATTAAATGAATAGAGAAGAGCGAAACGCACAAAACAATGAACTAAATTACTAAAGATCATCGCAACTAAATCAGTGAAGATCACGCTATTTAAGTGCATCTTACATCCATACTCACCAAGCCACCAAAACTCCAATCAAATTGAAACTGAACCAGACTACATTCTAAATATGGTAACATTCTAATCTCTATAACTTAAATCTAATTTATTATTTTCAACTAAAATTAACACATCAATTACTTCTGCTTCCATTATCAATCCGGTTCAGTCAGTATTACAGAGTCCAATACATTAGATCTAATCATTTTTTTTAAGCCGATTGAATCAAATGAGCCTAAGATCAAATCAAGGGAAAGCTAAAACAATGATCAGTTACAGGTCGGAGTTTACATAGTGGAAATGATTTTTTTTTCTTTTTGAGCTTCTCTGATTTTGTGAAGACGTACCTGCAGCTCCAGTGACGAGAACGCGAACTGGATCCTTAGCCATTTATACAGATCAAGAAAATAAAAAATCTACACGTAACAACGGTCGGAAATGCCAAACTTGGAGCAGATATGGAAACTATACATTGACAAGGACAAGAGAGGGCAGATGCGATGGCATTCATGTGCGTGGAGATAATGCGTACGATGAGATATACGACGTCGTTTATCTGCTTCAGTGATTTTTAGGACTCTGTACCGTGGGGCTTGAGGCCAAATGTTGGCGCGTGAGTACATCTGACGCCAAGTTAAGCGTGACAACTGGTGATTTAAATGAGGACACGAATCACGCCTATTGGACGTGGGGTCACGTAGATGATCCAGAGGTGGTTAACGGCCATTCACAATTCGGTTTGAAAAAATGATCAAACCGAAATTTTAAAAATTTTAAAATAAAAAAATATTATTTTAAATTTTCAATTTAATTTGATTTTATTTTTTATGAATTTAGAATTATTTTATTTTATTTTTGATTTTTTAATCGATTATATTCAATTTGATATCTATTTAGATATTCAATTATTTTAATGTACTAAAAAATTACAATTTATATTTTAAATATTTATGAACCAAAATAAAATAAAATTTATATTCACTTTTCATCATTTAAGACTAAAATAAATAAATTATAATTAATAACTTGTACATTAAATATTAAATTAAAATTTTTTTAATGTTTACAACTAATTTATAATTAATAACTAATAAAAATCTAATTATTGATAGTATATACTAATTGAGTGAGTTAATGTGACGACCATGTAATGACCACTTGTTTACAAATCATGTTGCTCTGATACCACTAACTGTAACAACCGTATTCATATTTGCTCTGATACCAACAACTGTGATAACTGTGTTCATTTACAAAACTCATACTATTCATATCCACAATCTGTAATGCTACAATCAGTACCTATCAGAGCACTTAACATCCGGGATTTGCCCGTCGGCCCCGCGTATGCTTAAGCCCTCTTTGATACTCAAACTGTAACATCTAAATTCATTTGTCAAACCAATAACTATGACATCCATTGTTCTCATTTGTAAATCAGCTTTGATACCACAAATTGTAACGTCACAACGTGGCTACAACTGGTACCTATCAGAGCACTCAACATCCGGGATTTGCCCGTCGGCCCCGCGATGTCATACACACTGGGATTTGCACGCCTGCCCCGCGTGTGCTTGAACCCTCTGATACCACCAACTGTAACTATCATCTTCAGTTGCAAATCATGACATTTCACGTTCGAAAATGCATACACATTAAGGTTTATTCATCATACATATATAATCCTATATGTATTTAATGACACATGTTTTAACTAATGTCAGAACCAGTGACCATGGCTAGTTCCTATCAAATGTATGTATGACACAAGGAGAGAGAGTTGGAATTCAGCCGACAACCTGTGTTCCATGTGTCTCTATGCAAAATTTTATGTACCAAAGTGTCCAAAGTCTATGCTTCAGTATATGAAAAATAATTGCGATTTGGTGAGTCGCGACTCAGTGAATAAAAACAATAATCAAATTCTCATGACATAATTTATAATCAAATATCATCAAGATACATTGCAAGTATAACAATTGATTATGCAAGTGCAAATGCAATAGCTTTGTTTTTGTCATGACCGAGCAAGGCAAACATTGATCCCGGGATATTCATGTGATTCATGTAACATATGATTTGGGACCTATTGGTCCATCTTCCTGTAATTTGCAAGTGTTTGACAAGTCGATCATAACGCCCCTGTTAATTCCATATGCAAGTGTTTATCCACAAATGATATGCCAAGTAATCGTTAAAAGTATTTAATTTTCACTTGTCCTGTATTCTCATGTAACATGTAACAATTGAATCATTCTCACTTATATTTTCATGTAACATGTAACAATTCAATCATATATACATGTAATAGAACATAATCATATCATACAATTATCACATACACCTATCGAATCCAATTATGGTTTTTACTCACACATATTGAATCTAATTATTGTTTATACTCACCTTATGATGTGACCAACCTTTACGGTAGGTTTGGTTCTCTCTCTAGAACTTCTTCAAAGTGTTGAGATCTTAGAATTTGATACATACATGGTTATAAGTATATCAAAATGATTATGAATAATTGGTATGTAGTTATGGCATGATTCATGCAAGCATACGTAGTGTTTATACATATTTTTCTTATATGGCAGCCTGAGCTTGCTACACGGTCAAAGTAATAACTCCAGATATACTTATCCAAATGGCTTGATTCTTTTTTTCAAACAAACTAGACATATAATGGGACAACATATTCAAATTTCAGATCAAAATCAGACACACACAAAATGTGGTGAATTTTTAAGTT
>CATIWR010114019.1:0-60450 GCA_949677035.1 Omphalea diandra
CATAGTCATGCACCATGTTTTTGCCTTTAAACAAGTTTCTTTTTTAACTTATAGCTTTCTTCTTGAAGTTCTTCCCATGTAATTAAGGTACAAAGGACTTGATTTTGACTTGAAGAAAATCCTCTGATTTCCTCTTATACTTTCATGATCAAGTCTTACAAAGTTTCTTTAATTCTTTTAGTTTTTGCCCTAGTTATTGGATGTCCAATTCTTTGCATTAGATCTTGGAAATTCTTGCTAACAGTTTGATCTCCGTCATTATCTTTTTTTGCGCATGCTCTTGACCTTAATCCTTTGTTCATAATTGAATCCTTATGACGTGTGCTAACTAGAATCATATCATATCTTTTATATAATTGGTCAATTTTGAGATGAGTTTTATAAAATTGGAACTCAACCAAATTATACATTTAAAAAAATTCAACAGATCTAATTTCATAAATAAATCAAATTGGATCGAATTGTCATCCCAACTCCAAACTTACTAGACAATCTCTTAGAGAATACGAGTTGCGAAGAACAGTCATATGACCCCTTAAAATTTTGAAAGTTGACTTTGTAGCATGAAAAATCTTTATTCTATGTAGCATTTGACATGAAATTATCGTTTTCACTTCATGTTAGAAAAAGAGAGGGTTGCACTTGACAGCAGATGTGTTCCACTCGACAGCACATAGGACCTATTGCTGATGCTTTACTTTTTGTTAAGGAAATCTGCGGTGGGGGGTAAGCCTGTGATTTATAGAAGGTGACAGCCAATTCTGCTCTTTTTTTTGGGTTATGGGAAATAATTTTTAGAAAAAAAGAGGGATTTCTACTACTGAACCATTATCCCAATGGCTTGCTATTTTGTCACTGTTGGTTCTAAAATCTTTGAAACATCTCAAGTTCAGAAAAATGATGTCCAAATTAATATGTTAAATTGTTGATGGCACCTCTCTATATTTTTTGTTTATTGGGGACATAGAAAGTTGAAATTTGAACAGCCGCATAGAGGAGAAAGCTATAGTTTGCTCTACCCTGCAAAAGGTCATGCATGTGGTGACTGGTATTCTTGTATAGGTACATATTCCCTCACTAAATAATTTATCATACTACTTTTAAAAAATTTCCAATTGTGCAGAATGAATAATTCTGTGCAATTGCAGTAAGGTTGTTGCAATTTTTTTTTACACATACACAAACTTCTTATTTATTGAACAATGGATGTTTTTGTGTCATCAATGTAATTGTGATTGATCAATCACGGGTTCTTAAAATGATGATCAAGCAATTCAAATGGGACAACAAATTTGTGAATGGTTTGGATATCCAATGTGTTCCTAACCCTTGGTTGGATATAATTTATTTGAATTTTCAAAAGTAGGGGATATTGAAACCTTTCACTAATTATAGGGAGCATTATTAAACTATGTCCTTTATAGAATAAGATATTAAAAGTGCAAAGCTTATCCGTGCATGGTATTTTCATAGAATCCATGTCCGCTTTTCATTGTCTTGAACTGGTATTGCCTTTTGTCTTGTTTTTATCTTAATGGTAGAAGCCAATTATTTGCAAGGATGGATTATTTTAGAAGAAAATGATATATTTTGAAAATAATTTTGATATGATTCAAAGCAGTTGTAATCTATCATCAATCATATAATGTTTCGAACATTAAATTATAGAATCAACTATTAAATTTAATTTCTTAAACAAATGCTCTTCATAAATAATTTCATTTAATGTTTAACACAACTCAGATATGAAAAACACCCATCAAACAATAATAAGAAAGTAATTTAAACACTTTGGATTTGTTTAGTTATATACGCTAACTACTTTTCTCAATCTTAGGATAAATTCTTTGCCTCATGCGATGCCCATTAAAGTTTAAAAGCATGTATATTTAGTTAATTGTTGTAAGCAACAGTTAAACAGAATCAGAATAAAATATGCCAAAAATTTCTGAATTTGAGAGGTTCTTGGCTCCTATATTTGGAGATAACATTTAGGAAACATTTATTGGAAGCTTAAAAGAAAGTGGAGAATATAAGTACACAGATATATATATATATATATATATATATATATATATATATATATATATTGCATTAAGTGTGGTGAGAATGAAGAAGTTGTAAAATCTCTTAGTAAATTTAAAATATAATACCAAGAATAATTTGAGTAGTGTGTAGAAACTTAGGCATGTTCTAAATTGGGATAGGTAACAAATTTGTTCACTCAAGGTAATTGACTGTGGCAACTGACCTCATTATTGTTTGGAAGTATTGACAGAATCATTCAGGTTTTAAATATCATAAAATACCATAGAGAAAAACAGTTGCAATAAAAAAAATGACTACATTAAGAATCTGCATGTAGTATTAGCTCATTATTTGATATAAATATTCAAAAAAATCTGATATTTTTCTTTGTGATAGAATCAGAATGCCAACCCCAAATACCCACATTACTATAGGTTAAAATCTCTGTTTTCTCCTTCACACTACACTTGTCAACTTGAATTGTAAAATTCCTTCCTCTGTTCCCAGTTCTTACTCTTTCTAGGTAGAAAAGTTGGCACAGTTTCTCTTTTCTTTTACTATATAAACCCCTTGCCTTATTGCATTATCACTCAAGCCTTACAAGTATTTCGTTCCCATCTCCTCTCTTCTTGTCTCTGTGTTTTGCTTTATTTGCTCAAATGGAAAGAAACCAGTTGCATAGGCAGGTTGCCCTCTCAAGGCAGTCTCTTTTTGATCAGGTTTTCACTGCGAAACCTTACTTATTCTCACTGCATGCCTTGAGTTATGATTATTATTTACTGGCACCCGAAATTCAGCATATGTTATTTTCTTCGGTCCCACTCCAAAATGTCAAATTTGCTTTAAGGAAACTTGTTTTAGATAGCTTCACTATTCTCATTGGAGATATATTGGCTTTGTTGTCCAGTTACGAAAGTGTTTTGGTTAATTATTGTCAATAATCAAGGATGACTTTTGAACTATTGGGTCAGCTGTCTGCGCAATTATTAGGCAAATAGAACATGTAGACTAGGATCGTGTAGGAGTTGGCCTAATAGTAAATATTTTAGTCTAGGATGGTGGAAGTGAATGTTCTTTCGCGTTACTAACGTGGTTCATGTCATATGGCTTTTACACTGCAGCACAGGGTGAGATATATATATTTATATATATATACTTTTTTTTTTTTTTGCGGGGGGGGTGGGGTAATTTGGCTTGATCTAGATGGTTCATGAGTTTTTCTTTTTTCTTTCCTAATAGTCATCAGCACAGTTTTGAGAGTTCATTAATGCCCTTTACGAGATTAAACAATTATCGATGAAATTATTGTGCATGTACACTCATCTGGTTTCCCTCTTTAATTTTTTGCTACTTGTGATGGAAATCTAATATGGGTGACCATGTTTTAGGGTTTGCTTGATGAACAATTTCTGCAGCTTGAGGAACTCCAAGATGATGCTAATCCTAATTTTGTGGAGGAAGTTGTCACATTATACTACAGGGATTCATCAAGACTAATCGTAAACATAGGGCAAGCATTGTGCGTTGAAAACTTGCCTACTGTTCCTTTCTTCGTCTCTGTTGCATTATCTTGCCAATAAGTACACGGGTACCTATGTTGTTTGATAGTGGCAACTTTCTTGTGTCTATGCAGGGAGAGGAATCCTCTAGATTGTAACAAGTTAGATAACCTTATGCATCAATTCAAGGGAAGTACCTCAAGGTAAGACTTACAACGAAAATAACAAAGAGTAAGATTATTATATAATGAGACTTTATCATTTATTAAAGGTATCGTTAGGGATATTCCTGTTGGATTTAACACAAACAATCATTTTATTTCTATTCTTTTCTATGGGTTGTGTAGCATTGGAGCCAAAAAGGTGAAAGCTGAGTGCACTCTCTTTAGAGAATATTGCAGGACGGGAAATGGGGATGGGTAATTAATCCATTTTCCACTTTATTTCTTAAAATGAATAGCCCACATTGTTCTGGGCCCCCATTCCCAAATTTCCTATATTGCACTCACTAATTAGATGCCACAAAAATTTATGAAATGTCTTAACATATGTGGTTCAAACAAGCAGATGCATTAGGACATTCCAACAACTCAAGAAAGAATATGCAACTCTGAAAAGGAAGCTTGAGGCCTACTTTCAGGTGCTTCCAAAGGAACTGTTCCGCTTATAATTTTTTGAGTTTGACAGAAATATAGGGTACTATTATATGTGTCATTTTCCAATCTGTTTACTCAAATTTTCAGCTAGCAAGGCAAGTTGGACCTACGGAGACTGCATGTCGGTCCAAGTAAGAAACCAATGGCAGAAGGGAAAGCTCGTGGAAATGTTTTGGGGCACTGTATGCCCATAAATCCACCTTAAAATGGAAGGTTTTATATTGATTTTGGCGAGCTATGGCTTGGTTTTACTTGTAAGCTTATGTACTTGGTATGTGTATTCAAGAGCACAAATGGAAGTGACATGGAGGTTTTTCCTCCTTATTTGACTACATTTTATGGATTCTGTTCTTTCTACTCTATTCTACTGGTATGACACCAAAAACAAAAGAAAATTAATTGGCATCTACAAGCCAAGAATTTTTTTGGTTCATGAATAGAAAGGAAAAGATTAATTATATATTTGGTTCAAATTTTAAATGCATGATTACTGCTTCACAAATCTCATTTTTTATCAAAATCCAAGATGTATTACTATTATTGCATAGAATTATTTTTTTCTCAAACTTGTAAAACACTTCTGCTGCAAATAAAAAAAAAATTGAACAAACGTCTTGCATGAAGAGCGGGGAAGAGGGGAGTTTGCTTGAGTTGAAGTGCAATTAAGGCTAAGATTTAGTTCACTTGTATTCACAATATTTCCAACACAGCTCGAGTTGAAGCAGGATCCAGTATATATGATGCAAATGTGAAAACATGTTGGGCCTTTACCAATGACAAATGAATCCATATCAAAAACTTGCTAGGCCTTGCAATTCATGGCCTTGTCTTGTATGGGAAGGACATGGGGAGAGGCCAGTTGAGAGTAATTTAGGAGTATGATCGTATGTTATCAATTTGATAAATTTAATAGATGATATTATGAGATCATAAATGGTCGTTTGATATCTATAGTACGGTATGGGGAGAATAAGAAGTGTTGTGTCTTTTTACTCTAAGTTCCATTTGTACGTCAGAAATTACTTAAATTAGAAAACGTGTTCTCCTAATTGAGGGTCTAGAACTCTAAAAAAAGCTCTTTCTCTTTTTCTTATATATATATATATATATATATATATATATATAAGTATTTGTTGAATTATTAATTTTACTAGTTAATCCACTCAATTACTACTCTTAATGACTAATAAATATACTAATTATTAATTATTAATTAATAGTAAATATTAAAAATAATTTCAATTTAATATTTAATATATAACTTATTAGTTATTTTTTTGTTAAATTATAATTTATTTGTTTTAGTTCTTAAATAATAAAAAGTGCAAAATGTAAAATTTATTATATTTTGATTCATAAGGATTATAAATGAAAAACTTAATTTTTTTAATAAATTAAAATAATTGAATACTTGAATTGATATCCAAGCCTCATCATCTCGAAAAAATGGAAAAATCAAATTGAATTGTCCAAAATTTATAAGAATTGAATAGAACTAAATCAAAAATCCAGAATGATATCTATTTTTAAAGTCTCAAAATTTCAATTTGTAGATTTTATAAATTCGTGCATTAAATTGAACCGTGCTTGCCTTTAGTAAAATTGAAGTAACACAAAGTTAAAATAATAAAGTAAAAAAGGCAAGAATAATTAAGATGAATATAAAATCACTTTATCAAAAATTGATGGTGCATGATATTTTATAATGAATATAAAATAAAATAAATATAGTTAAATATATATATATATATATATATATATATATATATATATATATATATATATATATTATTTGTTTAGAAAAAATTTCTTTTTTTAAAAAATAAATTTTAATAAGTTTAATGAATAAAAATATTAAAAATAAATTATTTGTCCCACTTTGATTAATATATTTTTATTTAATTTCAATTAAAAAATTAAAATTTATTTTTTTAGAAGAAATTTTTATTTTCTAATTCAAAATTATAATTTAATATGCTATTAAAGAAAAAGATGGATAATCATCATTCATACATAATTAGGTAGTTAGTATTTTTATTTTTATTTTTATCATTTATAAAATAAAAACATAAAATTAATTGAAAAAATCTAAAATTGTATTTTGAAATTAGAGATTTTAAATTGTTTATTAATCTAGTGGTAAGGTAATACTATTTTTAAATAAACGACAACTTCAAATTTCACTAGTATAATCCTCTTTTCAATATTTAAAAAGAAATTAATAATTTTAAGAGGTATATTCAATTAATATTTTTATAAATTTTTTTAAGTGAATAATTTTTATAGAGTTTATAAAATTTTTAATGATTTTTATGAAATTTATTAAATTTATAAATAACTTTCAAAGATTTTATTTTTAAAATCTATAAATTTTTTAAAAAATTTTTATATAATGTAAAAGAGAATTTTTTAGATATTTTATCTTAAAAAATTATTTAAAGTCTACAGAAAATCTATTAATTTTAAATTCAATAAATTTTGTTATACCGATAAACTTTTAAAAATTTTCTAAAATTATAATCAAATACACCTGAATTTTTATTAACTTTTGAAGTCTTTAAAATTTTTTATTGAATACTCTTAATTTTTATAAATTTTTAAAAAAAAATTATTAAATATTTTCAATTTTTATAAATTTTTAAAAATTATTATTGAATAATCATTAATTTTTTTAAAGTCATAAAAGTTTTTTTTTTAACTTAATGCACCCTACCTAGGGTAAAAATATGTACAATATGTACCTATATTTTCAAATTTTATTATTATTATTTAATTTCGGCCTAATCTTGTTATAGATTTCACAACTGCTGGAATTAACCCGTAAAAGGATCCAAATTCACACCCAAATCTGCGTTCTGCTCTTTCTATCTAATCACTTCATCTCATCGTCCCTCTCTTTCTCTCTCTCTCTACATACATACATGAAATCCAATTTAGATACCCAAAACCAAAGCTTTCCTAAGCTTAACACCATTGATTCATTGGTGATTCATGTCGGTATGGGATTGGTTTTTGTCTCTCCTAGGGTTTGCTTTTATACGTAAGTAAATAAGTAAACAAGTGGAGAGGGATTCAATGGTTTTGTTTTAGGTTATAAAATCTGTAGCTTTATGTTAGTTTGAAAATTCAAGAACTGGGTATAGAGAAAGTTTTGTTTTGTTTTTTTGGTTTTCTTTGATAGGTTTTGCAATAGCTAAAAATTAACGCACAACCCAGAATTTGGAATTAAGAATTGGGCAGTGATTAATTCTGTGTTGGGAATTTAGGGGTTTTGGGTTAGTGTGTGATTGATAATGGCATCTTACAGGCCTTTTCCTCCACAATCCACATTCCCTCAGCCACCACCGCCATCACAACCGCAACAGCAACAGCAACAGCAACAGCAAAGGCCTAATCAATATACTCAAATGGCACCACAACCAGCGGCTACGTCCTCTGCAATCGCTCAAAACTACCCTCAAATTGCTGCCCAGCCGCAGAATTTCTCCCAGCATTACCCTCCTCCGCGTGCCCAACCGCCACCACCACCACCACCTCAACCGCAATATCCATATCAGCCACCTCCCCCGCCACCACCACCACCAGAATCATCTTACCCACCTCCACCACCAGCACAACCGCAGCCACAGCCTCCTATGTATTATCCACAACCATCGCAGTATTCTCAATATGGTCACCAGCCATTGCAGCCACCTCCACCCCCTTCATCTCCTCCTCCAAGCTCTTCGATACCGCCCCCGCCGCCTCCCAGCTCTCCTCCCCCACCTCCTCCTAAGGACAATGGAGCTGAAAGGGAGAAATTAGTGTCTAAGGAAAGGAGAGAACATGGGCATTCAAATCATGGTGATGCAGCCAAACAAAAGCAACATAGGGCACCTGCTTCAGGTGGGGGGAAGAAGGTAAATGGGCCATCAGGAAGGGCGGAGTCGGAGGAGGAAAGGAGGTTGAGGAAAAAGAGGGAGTTTGAGAAGCAAAGACAGGAGGAGAAGCATAGGCAGCAGTTGAAAGAATCTCAGAACTCAATTCTGCAAAAGACACAGATGCTATCTAATCAGAAGGGCCATGGTTCCATTGTTGGGTCACGAATGGGGGATAGGAGAGCCACTCCATTATTGGGTGGGGAAAGAATTGAAAATAGGTTGAAGAAGCCAACGACATTCTTATGCAAATTGAAGTGAGTGTTTTTTACAGGAAATGGCTTTGACACAAATTTTCTTACTATTAAGCTCGCAAATAAACTGCAAATCATGATTTTTAATGAATATGACAGAAGATTGTTGCCAGTCAAAGTTGTTGCAGTATGTTCTAATGGGTTAATATAAACCAGGGTAATACGAAATGATAATAGCTCAGCAACCACTCTTGCTACTACTTTTAACTCATATAGGTCACTCTAACATGTCTACAGAAGAATTCAAGATTCATAAGTAGAACAACATTACACTGATTTGGTTTCAAATTGCATTTTTTTTTAAAATAGATTAAAGCTGAAAATTTCATAGTGACGTTCTTGCATCTGTTAGAAAGTTTTTTTTTTTTTTTTTTCTTGCCCACTTTCAATACTGGGCTTTTTTTTTTTTTTTTTCTTTCCTTAACATGATACTGACCTTTCTTCTACTTGTGTGCTTTTTGAAGATTCCGGAATGAACTTCCTGATCCAAGTGCTCAACCAAAGCTTATGACTTTGAAGAGAGAGAAAGATCGGTATGAACATGTAGCATGCAGTTTTTTTATGCCTTCAATAAGTATATGTTTATTAGTGACAGAAAACCAGTTTCAGATTTGCATTGCAAATGCATGTTTTTTCAATTTTAGTGATTCGGGATGCTTAACTTGTTCTCTGATTACAGTCTTATATCTAACAGCCGTGTGTATAAATGATAAGAAAACTTGATCTTGGAATAAAACTTTTGCAACGAGTCTAGTGAAGAAGTTTACTGTTTGTTAAATTCTGTAGTGAATTGATTAAAGTCGAACTAATAGTGGCCTATTAGAATGTAAATGAACATAAGTCATAGATTGACAAAGTTTGTTTACAGCTGATGAGAAAGGAATCCCAGTTAAACAGGTGTTAGAAAGCCAAAGATATGAGACGTATGATAGCTGTTGATTTATTAATTCCTATCTTGTTATAGTACTTGTTGATTTATTAATTCCTATCTTGTTATAGTACTTTTTGTGTTTTGATTTTCTGTACTTGTGGTATGAGCATGAAGAAGCCTAATTGGAACTTGGAAGAGAGAATGCAAAAGTTGCTGTTAAATTGGTGAGAATGGCACCAAAAATTTTTGGGAACACCCAAAATTGGTGGGACAGGCAATATTCATCTAACTGTTTTTATAAAAGGCTTGAAACAAGCTGACCTCTAGTAATATTGGGTACAATTATTTTGATGCTGTTAAGAAATTGTTGAGAAGCTTGTAGAATATAGGACTACATTGGTGGACAACCAAGGCAAATTGAACAACTAGGGCCATGAGTGACTTCTGCATTTTCTTATTTGGCAAATTGAAGTTATTGACAATGTAGAAGCATGTATGGATACTGCTGATTTTTTAATGTGTTAGGAGTGACAATACTATGTTATTTGTAGCTTCTGCTGTGGCTCACAATGCATAAAAGTTTCAATGTTTTTATTGAAGCTTGACACTGCAGGCACATGACATCAAGTTCTCTCAAATGAAGCATTTGATTATCTATGTTCTCTTGATAGACTCAGAAGCCAGATTGTACTTCCATTAGAAATTAATCCCAGTATCTTTATTTGCAGATTTACAAAATACACAATCACATCATTGGAGAAAATGTATAAACCCCAACTATTTGTGGAGCCAGATCTTGGGATACCACTTGACCTTCTTGATCTCAGTGTATACAAGTATTGTCTCTCTATACATCTTTTCTTTCATCTCCCACATTTGCAGGTCTAATTAGTTTCTGCAACATGACATCCATCTGTTTTTAGCCCTCCTAGTGTTAGACCACCTCTAGCTCCAGAAGATGAGGAATTATTGCGCGATGATGAATCTGTTACTCCTGTAAAAAGAGATGGCATAAAAAGAAAAGAACGGCCCAGTGATAAGGGTGTTTCTTGGCTTGTCAAAACACAATACATATCTTCTATAAGCATGGAATCAACCAAACTGGTCAGGATTCCATATCCTTTTGTCATTTACTTGGCACATTGCTGATAGTTGTGTTGTAACAAAGGAATTTGCATTTTGCAGTCTCTTACTGAAAAACAAGCAAAAGACTTGCGAGAAAAGAACGTGGGCCTTAACCTTTTGGAGAACCTCAATAATAGGTTAGTGCTATTTCAACCTGCTTGTCTGACTCTAATGATGGAATGGTAAAGTCTTTGCATTTTTTTTTTTTTCTGAGAATATTCACACTTCTTTCATTTTTTTTTCTGAGAATATTAACACTTCTTTCAGGGAGAGTCAAATAAGGGCAATTAATGCATCCTTTGAGGCAAGCAAGCTACCTCCTGTCCATGCGACAAATAAAAATCTGAAACCTGTTGAGATTCTACCATTGCTACCCGATTTTGATCGGTATGGGATTAATGCTTTGTATTGTGCCTCTGTAGAATCCATCATTTCCATATAGTGTGCCCCTTCCAAATAAACTTAACTAATTGCACCAAACAAGTTTCTAAACATGTCTCTCAAGCAAATTTACTTTTCTATTCTTTTGCCTAACATGTTGAACTATTTCAAGTTTTTTACTGTTAACTAAACAAGGTTCAATGTGTAATGGGGCTTGTACCCAAGCAACACATTACTGGACCTGTTCACTGTGGAGCAAGACATCTTGTTCAAATTAGCTACGTTTGATGTGACAACCTGTTTGTACTGATGGGTATTGAATCTGGGTTTGACACAACCAAATCCAGTGACATCACCCAACAAGAATGGAAGGATCAGTTATATTGTAATATTTAACACTTTTTGTTTTTTTTTGGGGGGGGGGGGGGGGTGTTTGGGGGCTTTGGTGGGGCAAAATTTAAAGGTGCCCGGAGTATAGATGAAGGTGACATGATAAGTAACAGTTTTATTTCTTGTAAGAGGAAATGAGCAAGTGGAGAGAGTATATGAATTGCATAACTTGGTGTGCGTTGCATGGACACTTGATTAGTTATCCGCGCAGTTGGAACTTATTTGAGTTGTCAGCCCACTGCCTTGTTGCCCAATAAAAAATCCCTGGTTTTGGAACTATAGGTATTGAGCAAGGGTTTGGAGGTTGTGATCCTTTGCCAATCTAAAATATAAGAATGATTATTGCAGTTGGCGAGAAAACACAGCTGGTTTTCAAGATAATCTATTTGCAGGTTTAGCACTAACTGTTGTTCACGGACCAAAAACCTATTTTTGGATTTTTGTTTCAGTCTTAAGATCTGAGTTATCATGCTGATACTCAGATATGTTCCTATTTTGATACAATTGTTCAATTGTGTTGCACATAACATCAGTGTCATCTTATCTTTGTAACCTCATAACTTAGAATTAAAAATAGGCATACTTTTGAACATGGAGATTTGTGCACACTTGAGTAATTGCTGTTTCTATGTATACTTTCATTGTCCTTTCTTGAATGAAAATTTAGGAGTTCCTAATGAAAGCATTTCCTGGTGGCCTGCTGCTTTGTATCAGATATTAGATTATATTGCATCCCAGCATTTTCATGTTGAACTTTTGCTGGATTCATGATGCTATTTTTTAACCAGGTATGACGATAAATTTGTCATGGTGACGTTTGACAATGCTCCAACTGCTGATTCAGAAACATACAGCAAGTTGGATCCATCCATTCGTGATGCCTGCGAATCACGGGTAAGTTAATAGGTAGTTCCATTGCATAGTACTCAAATGTAAAATGTTTATGGTAATAAAACTGGGTACTAGAACACTTGAACGTGTTTTCATGTATTGACTGGGATAGATATTCAATTATAGAATGAGAAATTAACGAACTAGTTGAGGAATGGAGTATTGGAATGTGATTCAGATGAACCTTACATGACCCATAATTCTACGAGTTCATGTGGAATAAATGTGCCATAATCAAATAATAAAAAAAATAAATCTTTGCTGGTTATCGAACCATATAATTTGTTATTTTATGTCATAAGAACTTTTAAAGTTATTTTCATGGTTAAAATATTTGTCTTCTTAATTTTTCATAGCTGATGGATTATGTTCTATGTGCATTTCTTGTGTTTGATCACAGGCTGTTATGAAAGCTTGTGTGGCAACAGGCTCAGATCCAACTAAACAGGAAAAATTTTTAGCATACATGGTTCCTTCACCTAATGAGGTAGCTGCATTTGATCTAAAATTTTGAATATTGTATACTCTTGCCTGCATTGCATCTTCAAAACATCATTGCTTATAGTTCAATGTTTATTGCTGTCTTATTCAATCATTATTTATTTTATTATGGCAGCTGTCAAAGGATATGTATGATGAAAATGAGGATATCTCATATAATTGGGTTCGCGAGTACCATTGGGATGTAAGTGTCTCAATTTTTTTGATATTCCCAGTAAGCCAGCCAGTGTTTCACTGCTTACTGAAATTTATCAACACCTCAAAACAGGTGCGGGGTGATGATGCTAATGATCCAACAACATTCCTAGTTTCATTTGATGACAATGCGGCTCACTATGTGGTATGAACTTGATCTGGATTTATTCATTTGAAAAGTTTGTGGCCTTTTTTCTTTTGTCACAAGTTGCATGCATTTATCATACTTTTTCATCATGCTGCAGCCTCTTCCCACAAAGATTAATCTAAGAAAGAAGCGGGCAGAAGGAAAATTAGGTGATGAGGTGGAACATTTTCCAGCACCATCAAGAGTGACAGTTAGGCGGAGACCAACTGCTGCTGCTATAGAACTCAAAGATTCAGGGGTATGGTCATGGAACCCAAATATTTCCATGAAGTTTGTACTCTTATTTCTATGTTGGATATTTGGTTTGCATGCCTCTGACTTGGATATGATTTCAGGTGAATTCAAATTCTAGGAGTAACATCCTAACTTCAAGGATGGGAATGTTAGATGATGATGATGGCCTTGGAAGACTGCACAGGGTAGCCAGAGACCAGGATATTGACCAATCTAGTGGAGCTGAAGATGATTTGTCTGAATAATGATTGGTTCTAATGCAAATGTTGCAACTAGAAAAAAAAAAAAGTTGGTGTGAGGTGTCTGAGGCCATTACTTATCAGTTGGCAGTGGAATAAACTGTGGAAATGTTATCCAGTGTACATGCCAACATTTGGAATATACATGCTTCGGATTGTAGCTGGTTTTAGCAGATAATAGGTTTTTGAATACCATAAAAGGTGAAAGAGAGTGAAGGGGCAAAAGAGAAGTTGGAAAATAGAAATGTCTTGATGTCAGTAGTATGCTCAAGCTAATCTATCAAACAGTTTCAAATTTGTTAATGTTTATCCTCTACTACGTTCTCAAATATCTTGCTTCATAAAATATTGGAGCAAATTCAAATGGATCGATAGGTATGGTGAAGCCACTCTATATGCATAATCTTACAAGATGTGAGCTAGAATTGCCAATGTTCAGATAGTGTCCCTCTTTATAAATTGACATTAGTTCCACATTCCGAAATCCCAACTGGAGATGCAACAAGTGTCACGTGCCAAATCTCTCGCGCTAGCAGTTATGGCCGATACAACGAATGAAAATGACCAGAGGTTAGTTTAACTCGTTGATTTTGTAATTTATGCAGCCAACTTGTACATAAGGAAAAAAAACAAGAGCTTGAAAACTTGCTAGGAAGCAAATTGCAGTTGTCTGTATAAAATATTTCCAGCGGAGACATGGTGAAGAAAAACAAATCATGCCACCGGTTTTGAGCTGTGGAGCCAGCCCAAAGAGAATTCTTGTGTTCTTCAGAAATGAAGACTTCTTGAAGCAATTGATGCCTTATTTGATAGCAACAGAAACAAATGACTGAATCAGTTTAGGCATTTCTCTTAAATGAAAAAAAAAAAAAAAAAAGGTAAAAGATCTATCATTTCAAGCTACAGAAACATATATATAAAGCACTGACCACGCTCGCCAGCATCTAACAGCTTCTTGACGAATAGCCCTCTTTGGATCATCAAGTGCTTTTGACATTGCTTGTAATACCTGAAAAAGGATACATTTCAGAACTGCAGATATCATGCAATGAGGGTCTTGTCAAAATTATCCACTGATTCACTCCCTCCAGGTCTATGGGCTTCACCATACAAGGGGCAATATGCAATTCAATCCTCTTAGAGAATGGGAGAGTTGTTCTAATGGGAGAATAGGACAATCTAGGATATGAGTTATCAAAAGAGTGGGCAACTTCTATCCATGTCTGCCTTTCCAAATTGAGCAATTAACAAACACCCAATGAAAAGGTGACCAACAACTTGTTCAACTAACCTGGATTCTCAAGGGGTAAATCCTTGTGTGCAGCGGCTCTCACATTGCAACAAGACATTGTATCTGTCTCTCGAACAAGCTTGAGAGAAATCATCAATAATTTTAATCGTCACCACATATCGGACATAGGAAGGTTTAAAAATCTATGTGAATGAGAATAACTAAAATTGTCTGTAGAAACGAACAGGAGGATTAGAAGAAGTAATTACATGGAGCAAAAGTTTAAGGTCAAAATCTGGCCATTTAGATGTCAAATGAAAACACCTAGAGTCAAATGATGAAAAGTTAAAGTAAATTCCCTAAATGGTAGCTAAATTCAGGGTGAAGCTGTATTGATAGTCAAAGAAAAGTAGAATGACATTTACCATCAAGAGAGATATGAACTAGGTAATGTTGATTCAAATTAAGGATACAAGTTGACAGAAAATATAATTTCTCGAGTACTGATTTGTTACTATCATATGAGGGTAGGCTACAAGTTCGATTAGGCATTTAATGGTGATATGAGCATTCTCCATGACAGCTTCTTGTCCTGCAATGCACAAGGAGATAAAGACGGCGCATGCATGACTAAACCTAGGTAGAGTCATAATATCGTTAAATATGTAATAGGAGATACGAACAGCTGCTGTGAAATTAAACATGTACTCATGACATCAGAGAAATCCTAATCAAGCAAAAAACTTCCAATAGTTGCTTCGTTAAAAATAGCAATGAGAATAAAATTATTCTTCCAGGCCAACACTTAATACATGTCAGAATAGCTCGAGTCACACAGACATGTAGATGCACAGCAGCTGTGAAATTAAATCACCAAGTTTTATACTGGTAAACTTCATTACAAATGAAAAGGTGATGTAAGAAAAATAATAACTTTAGTTATAAACACAAACACATAGGGATCCAAATTGTCTTACCATTTTTATCTGTCAATATTCCTGATAAGACCAACAAGAGACTGTACATGATGTCTTTACCCATAACGTCCTTGCATAACAAGGTTAAGCCATCCAGCAACATTGGAATTAACTGGAGAAAAATTACCTAATTGCATTAAGTATATGCTTCCTCAAGAATCTAACATCATGAGACATGTAACTTCTTTGCATTGTTCGAAATGACAATTGGTAGAGTGTCAGATATAACATGTGCAAAAGCACAAAACAGCATCAATCTGAAATCACAAAAAAAATAAATATATATATATGTTATTGATCAAGAAACACAACTGCTAGTACAACCACATCTGGATATATCATACACTCATAACATCTGCTTCAAGTCATGGCACTTCAGGCAACCTCATCTTTTTAGCACTTTTGATTTATTATAGACCATCACATCAGGGATGGTGAGAGATAGCAACTACCCTGATATCTATTCTTGACAATAGATCAGAACATATACAAACCACATAAAACTAAATGCATCTATAGCGCACCAATTATTTTCAAGACAGGTTCAGATGAACTTATAAAAATAAACTTTAGCATAAATACTGCAATGGAAACTAGAAGAATGCCAGAAATAGTTATAAAAGTATAAACAAAATATTGATGATTAAAGTAAAATCAAACAAAAAAAAACAAGAATTTGAAAACAAAGATGACAAAATTCAACACAGGCTTAAGATTTCAGGACTTGAAATGAAATTACAAATTCATGTGGATTCTTTGACAGACAGACCCACCCAAAACTACAACTATGTAATAGAGATCTCCCAAAATGATAAGGCATGCAATATTACCAATCAAGTAAAAAGAAATCAAACTCTCAGTTTTTGGTTTGTCAAGATGGACCCTTCATTACCCAATCAAAGATGGCATCAGCAAAGCAAATCATTATCTTGCACATCAGAACTCAGTATAATGCTATAAGATGAACAGTTCCAGAACAAGCAATTGATGAGCTCCAGAAATAGCATGTACCTTGAGAATGATGAATCAGATTTAGTTATCAGAGAATGCAGGGTGGGCATTACGCTAGAGAAAAACCGTTGCTTGTAAAGTGGTCTTATTATTGCATGAAATTTGCAGTTCGAACAAAGTTCAGAATCACTCATAAGAATTTGAAATGCATCTGCTGCAGATTTCATAATAAACGGATGCACTTCTTGTTTGCAATTGTCTTCTAAGGGTGAAGCACCAATTCCACCATCCGAAAGTAGGCACCTTAGGAAAACCATAGTTATGTCCTTAACCTTTTCATGACCCTGCATGAGTAAACCTTTCCCAATCCATGCTAGTCCAACAATGGCATGTATTTGAAGCAGTCCAGTGTTTACAGCACCAAGGCATAAATTTGCAAGACCCACTCATCCCCGTTGCTTGTTCTTTGACATCTCTCAAAAGAACCATGAGTGGAAGAACTCAATAAATTATTGCTAAAAATTATGTCCATTGCTTCCTTAATGGTAATGTCACTTGAAATACCTGTACTATTGGACTTCCGATCTAATTTGTTAACCAGAGAGCCCAATGCTTGAACTGCAGTAACATAACCCTCAAGACAAGCAGTTACAAATAAGTTCAACACCCTTCTTAAATTCGGGATGTGTGTTTGAGGAAGCAGTGCTACACTGATGAAAATAAAGAATGAATCCATTCATCACTGCAGGAAAATTTGTTCATTTCCTGAGTAGGTTTGAACCTTGCCAGATGGACTCGATTGTCAGATAAGGATTTCTTCAGTGGTAAATAAGTGCTTGATACAAGTACACAATAAGCTTTTTGAACTATTATGTTTTGGCTTTCCACTGAACAGCAGCCAATAGCAAGCTTCATGACCTTCATTGTTGCATCAAGAAGCTCCTAATGATAGGATAAAAGTTGTTATCACTGCTTCTCAAGACTGCCCAAATTTTCACTTTAAACTATAATATTGTGAAAAAATAAACTGAGTTTTCCCTCACTGCTAAGTATTGAAATGAAAAGTAATAAGAAATTTAGAACAATAGAAATTGCAGAATAGCTTACATTTTTGTGGACCCTAATGCTGAAAGCCACGCAATTTTCAATTTGGTTCCATATGTTGACCACAAATTGCAACGGAAATTCCTCAAAACTTTCATTTTTCTGGATCCTGAGCCCATTCAAATAGAATTCCATGTCAACAGAACATAATTTATAAACTAGACAGCCATCAACCCTCAGTTTTGTTAACTAATTTCTTAATGAGAGAAGAATGGATAGGAGACCGGACATGCTATTGGTAGAGGTGATTCCAGTCAAGGTCATCATAAGCAACAAGTAAATCTAAAAAAATATGAAGTTTTAATTGCAGAATTATGAATTGGACTAGAACAGGAAACCAGAAACACATTCTGTAGTTGCAATTATAGAATCACTTAGATATTTTTACCTACGCTCTTCAAACCTAAAAAGGAAATAAGACTTAAAAAGTACTATGAGAATAATACATGAATGTGTTTAACGAGGAAGATGAAGGACTTCATTCCAATCTCCTTCATAAAAGTACTTTTAACGAGCACAAAGAACTATGATCCTTTAAGCAAATGATTTGAAACTGGGTTATGTCACAACTCTCAGAATAACACAATTTCTTCTATTCATGAACTTCAATATAGTGTGGACGTTGGAAGTTAATAGACCAAATTGCAGTAGATCAAGCATGGCAAGATAGAGAACTAGGAAGCCTTGTAACATTATAGCTCAACGAGAATACATGAGCAGATAATAAAGTAGGAACATTCAAGGTGTTGGATACCATGGAAGCAATTCATTAGAATAGAATTCCAAAAGCTGAAGTATGATCTTCGTTGACTTCAGATGTCCTTGGACCTATGCAAGCATAGTAGAAAATTAGACATTAACAATTAGTCAGGAAAAAAAAAAAAGAAATAATAAAGCTACAGAAAAAGAACCCAAGAACCATCCTTAGAAGCCAAGTTTCTGCTATTTTAAGACATTAATATTGATAGTTCTCAATAAATTTGACTTGTGGATATGAGAAAATTTTTTAAAAGTAAGTGCATATGTGAAGCAACCATATTAAAAAACATCCAATGACAGTGCAGAAAGGTGTTAAACCATTGTCTTTTAAAGGGAGAGGCACATTCCCAGTGCTCTTATAAGATTAATAATTTAGCAGACAAGACAAATGCATATAAATTCATTAACCATACATAAAACTTAGATAGATTGGCATGTATAGTTTCTTCCATCTCTCGAGCAATTTTCAGTATATATTTCTGCCCACTTGTGCCAATGCTAGAGATGGTTTCCAGTTTGAATGGCCATGGCATGTTCAAATCAACTGATAATGCCAACAAAATGATCTTGTCGACAACAATATCCATAAAGCTCATTGCATGCTCAGACTCGTTGCATCCATGAACAAATGAGCAATGCAGACCAGTGCCTTCAACACCTGTTTCCATAACAATGTCTTGTTGAAACCCTCAGTAATAAATGATATCAATGTTATCAAGATGCTGTCACATATCGACTTTGATATTAGCAAATTGTCTCCAGGAAATGTTGCAAGAATCTGCAAACCCTTCACTGCATCAAGTCAAACGTTAAAAAGAAATATGATTATAATTCTAAAGTTTGGGTCTCATTATTAATCAATAAATCTGGATAATAGTTGGAAGAGAAATGAATAAAAGGAAAAGAGTGAAATAAAAAAAAATGATAAACTAAAACACTTTAAGGACGCCTATTCGGCACATAACAGAGTCTTTTTAATCAGCTCTTGAAATCACATCCAATATCCAGGAACAATAGCAAGTAAAGAATTACACCAGGTATAAGCAGTTATGTGCCAAAGCTGGGAACACTTATGTGGAGCATCAACATTGCTGCATACATGCACACCAAAAAACACACCCAGACCCCAAATGGTTAGTTTGTGACTGATGAGAAGAGTGTAACAAGTTCAAATGAATGCATAAACATTTATATGCACCGTGCATGCACATGAAAAGATTGAGAGACAGTCAATCATTGTCCTGCTCAACATGTAAAATCCCTGGTATTTTAAATGGAGCATCAACATTGCTGCATACATGCACACAAAGAAACACCCAGACCCCAAATGGTTGCTTTGTGACTGATGAGAAGAGCATGACAAGTTCAAATGGATGCATAAACATTTATGTGCGACACTGTGCACGCACATGAAAAGATTGAGAGACAGTTAATTATTGTCCTACTCAACATTTAAAATCCCTGGTATTTCATTGTGAAAATATTTACCTGCAAGAAACATATCTGCATCATTAGCAGGTCCATTAGTACACATTGCCAAAATATAACTGAAGGTCCTGGTTAAAGAAGCAGAAAAGCTATGAAGCAAACAGCACCATGTCTCCTTTGCAGATAACCATTGTGATGTGAGATTCTCAGAATTTGTAATCAAATCTTTACTTGCTCCAAGAAGTTTGATGCAGAGATGCAATGCTCCATAGTTAGGTTGTTTGAAATTTACACAATTGTCATTCAAATGGCAAGCCCCAGATACATTTTCAAATGAAAGCTCCAAAACTTCCATCAGGCAGGGGAAGAAACTTTCAAATATCCTACTGCAACAGGAAACAGAAGCTTTTGCAGACACATAAAGAATACGACCAACCATGTGCAATTTTTGCTTGCTTTGTGATGGAATTTCATTGTAACACTTGTAACCATTGATGGTCATGAAAATCATATTTATTTCTTCATCACCAATAATCATACTTAGGAACAAATTGTTATTTTGGACAATAACCTTCTCCAGCAGAGCTTCTTTTGCTATTTCATTCTTTGAGGATCTGAAACATCTAGTGATTCTGAATTAAAGGATAACATAGCCTCTTCTCCTAAACTATATATTGCATCTTTCAATGAAGACCAAATCGCTCCAGTATGTTTTCCATTCTTTCAGCTCCAAACTTAAATGTACAGTAATTCAGATACTTCAAAGAATCAACCTGAGAGTAGATAGAACCACCATTCACCTTATTAACATAACAGAGGCACATTCCTCTGGCACACAAGTGGCCCTTGTTGCAATACTACTGAGTGCTGAAATTTAACAAAAGTGAAACAGAACTGACCTTGGCAGATGGCAGGGAGGAGGAAAGTTTCTCAAGAAGCAAAAGCATGGCAAATGGCTCAAAAAGAGGTGTAGAAGAAAATGCAAGCTGTGAAGGGAAAAGATGAAAACAAATGCAGGTTACAATGTAAATAGAAGGTCAAACTTCCAACATGGATTCTTGTAGTTTGTACGTAACTACATATATAAAACATCAAATACATAATAGTACATAAAACATTAGTGGGGTAAAATTGAATGATATGCTGCCTTTCAAGAGTCATAATGTATCACAAGATGTGCATTCATTTATCCAGAACTCAAAAATTGGTCAGGCTTCTGAGTCCATTAAGTGAATAAATGTTGCACATGCCCTTTTCAGGTCCATTATTCTTTATTATGTGACTCAGGCTCTCTATTTTTCAAGCACAATATTTTTTGAAAAACAGTTTTGACAAATTTGGTACTTGAATGCAAAGGAAAATTGCTCACATAAAATGCTTTCTTGATCAGAAGGACAAAAAAAAAAAAAGATGACAGCATCTAACACAATTTAACCAACAAAAGAATGTAGAGTTATTTATCAGACTTCCTGTTTTCAAAAAGTAAAGCTCTTTTTCAGACTTCCACAAACTTATGGCATCGACTAAACAATCCACCATTGACTATCATCAAACACCATTATTCATCAGCCCCTACTACAGTTTGACCATTTCTGTAGAGTCCTCTCCAATTTAAGCACAAACAGAAAATTTTGAAGTTCTTATAGGGTCAATTATTCTCTTGATCTTCAAAAGGGAGGGGAAAAAAAATCTCCAATGCACTACAATGGAAAATAATTTTTTTTATTAAAAAATATTTTTCACAGACAACTCATTTTCTGAAAAATAATCCTAGCATGAATCTCATGACAAAATGTGAAAGTGACAATACACATTTAACAGGAATCAGCAAAGAAGCTCTATATTCCAGTAAAGGATACATGACAATGTTTATACATAAATCTCCTATGAATAGCAAAAGTTTTGACAAAGAGCTAAAGTGAGTACCATTAATGCCCTTGAAAGATCATCCCTTTTCACATCTATATCCTCAGCTTTCGGCTGGAATTCAAACACAAAAAAGTTGTATACAATAAGTCAATATCGTTCAAAATTATATTGCCAAAGAACAGAACAACTAATTAAACAGAACAACAAATTATATAATTAGGAAATGAAACAATATTAGTCCAAAAGGCAATCACCAAATTTACAACCAGAGCACCTACAAGGAGCATAACCAATAAAGTTCATATATTACAAATGGTTCCAAAGCATCAAAATTTCCCAATCACAGTGGTTTTTCTCTGTTGATAATTTTCCATGGGAGACCCCACCCCAAGGTTACCAGAAAACATAATCTCCCTAGCAAATTACACACTGGAAAGAACAATCCAGACAGTGAATTATTAGTGACATGGAACGGTAAAATCAGCTTTCCAGCAAACAAACTCCTGTTATGGGAATATCTGAGGTTTCTATATATCAAACAAGAGAGATGCTATTGTATGTCAAGACTTGGTGACAATCCTAGAAGCTGAAAATATGACATTGCCACATCACACTTCTCTTTAATCATTATTTTGTATAAATTTTGATTATGGGAACTAAGTTTTCATCCATAGGCAGACCACATTATATAAAATCTATTTAACTTTTTTGTACAGGGGTATTTCATTCCAATGAAGCAATCTGAAGAAGCCTCCCTTACGTACCATGTTCCAACATAACTAACGTTCTGCATTCCCATTTTCATTCCATGGACCACAGTCATCCATTCTCCAGGTAACCTTGCCTCACCCTGCCGTAAAGGATTTGGATCCAGGACTTTGTTCATTGAAACAAGGCAATATATGCCAACAGTCTGACCCATTGCAATAAATTTCAACAAATATCAGACAAAGTAAAATAAAAAGAAGCAGAGCTAAAAGCCTAAAAACACACTACACTGACTTAAATTTGCTTTTTCTGCTATTACTACAGCCTGATTTAAGAATCATTCTCCATCTCCAACTCCTGTCTGTTAATCCTAATTATAAAGGAACCTAAATTAACAAGGGCTACACTAGAATGGATTAACTATTTAACGTTCTAAATCCAGAAACCATAATAACTGACCAGGTAATCAGTCACCTCTTTGGAGTTTCTTCCTAAAAATGGCACAGTTAAACAAATTTCCTTCCCCTCTGTGTATATTAAAAATTTCCTAAATCAATTGTCAAATGTGTTGGTCTATTTTTCATCAACATGGTTTCAACCTTTAGGTACCAAAACCTTTGACCTGCAGTTCTGAAACTTCAGAGATTGAATGCAATTTTTGCTTTTACATTCAGTCCCATCATGATTGCAGTTCTAAGAGATACATTAATGCTTTTTATTTTCCTTTTCCAGTCCAATGGCAGAGCATATGAAGCACCAGTAACCCTGCCCCCTCACCCATAACCATCCTCCTGCCAAGTTGGAAGAATCTGTCAAGTTGGAAGTCAAATTTTTTTGTTGACCATGACACCGGAGAGACTTGACAAGCTAGGTAATATGCATCCTACTAAACAAATAGATTTTTCTGCATTGACTAATGGTTAACAAGAAATCAGGAATTTGCAGAAACTATAAAAGTGAAGATTAGCTTTTTATCCAAATTTGTAGAGGTAATGACAATTAATGAAGCTGCTGATCTCCTTAAACAGTTGCTACTTTTCCTCTCTAGACAGGCAAAGATCAAGATCCAGGTCATTTCAGCATTACAGTTCCATCAATTATTGAGATAAAGACAAACTATAGTGTGGAAATCAGAATAGAACATCAGTCCTTTTCTTGACAAAAAGTCTTTGAAAAGGTTCAATATTTGATCTCAATATCATCAGAGCTTAAAAATAACAATTAAAAAATTACAGATTATCCCATGCATTTAGCAATACTCTTGAAATCTGGAACATAATTTTAAGCATTGGTATATAATAACAACAAATATATGAGTAAATGCCAGTAACGAAGTTTTGAGAAACAACAAAATAAGGCTAAATAATGAACTGAGCTAATGGCCAATGGACTACTTTCAAAATCTCATTCAGCATCTAAAAAAACCATGAAACACAAAAATAACTCTGGTACATGGTACAAATATACATGCATTAATATCAACTCTACACCCAATGGTAATCATGTTATCAAGAATGTAACTATAAATAAGTAGGGGAAAAAAAACCAAAATTAAGCATTGAACTCCTAAGAATCTGCAAAGAAACCAACACCGGACACAAAAATATTTAAAAAAAAAACATAAAATATAAGCAGAGGCCTCAACATCCAAGCAAAAAGAAAAAGGTTTGAAACATACATAATTTATAATATAGAAGGGAAGATTTAAAACCAACTTAAAATCAGTTAATAAACAATTTCATTTTGATAAACACATTAACCAAAATTTGTTTTTCCTTTGTGTGGTAACTTTAAAGGAAAAAGTTTAGGCAAGTGCATACGATAGAATTAGAGTCCCAACAGGAACAGGAAGTGTTAAACTCACATGTGTAAAATGAATGGGAAAGTAACAGCCCAAAATGCTAAAAAGGTCACCAGCAAAACTTGAAATTGGACCACATGGATCTGGAAATTATTGCACCAGCACCTCCACAATGTGAAACGTTAATATTAGGCATTGCGGAACCGTTTTTCCATCAATAGCTTCACAGATTCCATAAATAAGGTCCTCACCCTGAGCCACAATTAATAATGTAATCAACAACAAAACATGAAAAGGGTAGAAAATGATAAAAGCATCAACTAAAAAATGAGCACACACACAGATTGGTCAACTGACATACATGTATAGCAAAAATGCAGCAGGTTAAGATCCATTAATATGATAACACCAACCGCAATCCAAATTTTCTAAACATTGTACAGGAATCTCAAAAGACACAACAGAAAAGACTTGACTACTTTCTAGAATCATAGAGATCCCATTCCAATTTCCAAGTCAATCATATTTAAATCTCATTATCCTCTAGATTTTAGAACAATTACCAAAGCATGGATCTATAGAAAATGCGCTTTATTGTAATTTGGAAATATTAGCAATTTCACAGGTATAAGAATCAATTATACAAATTTGTACGAATTTCACAGATATAGTCCATAGACATGGTGCTATAAGTATCATTTTAAACCCAACAAAAATCATATGTTGCTCCTTCAGAAATTTTATACAACATTCTCCAAACCAATGACAAATAATCACTGTTCAGGACACAACATTTGATCCTCTTGTATGCATATAATCTACTTCCACTGCACACAAGCCAATCATGTGAAAGTAAGTGTTGAGGAAAACTAAGACCGAGGGAATACCAGTAAAGTGACAACAGAAGGATAATGTTCTAGTAGGCATTCCAGAAGTTCAAAGCAAAGCTGCAAGATGAATATAAATGTAACGTATAATGGCTGAAATCTCATGAAGAAATTGGCGAAAAAGTGTAGCTTCACATGCATATGTTGGGAACTCTAGCAACACATGTAAAAGCACCTACCTTCCTGTCATGTTGTCCTAAAGACTGCACCTGCAAATTCTGTAAATAAGACTTGGCAACGGATTTTGCATCAGTGCCAGTGACCACACCACTGCCTTTCCTCCGCATCAGTGCCAAGCAACCAACAAGTGCACCTCGTAAAGCTCTCCAATCTGCCTGATTAAGTATAACATCATTCATAGAATTTGATGCAATTTCATAAATCACAAAGTGCTGACTGCAACACCAAAACTAAATAAAGAAAAAAGTCTAGAATATAAAGTCAGAATAATCAGTATGTTGCATCTGTTTATAATATAAAGAATGGGATAGTTTCCAAGTCAAACTGGGACTTTGCAAATTAAAAGAAAAACAAGGGTATAATTGAAAAGGCACAGAAACTACAATGGAACGTACTAAACACATACACACACACACACACACACATATATATATACCTCTAAAATATTGCTGATTGCTATTATTTAAAAAACTTATAAGCTGATGTGAGCTGATCATTTCCAGAATTGCAATCAATAACCACATCAGCATAAACAAACATTTCTTTCTCAATACCCTGACATGATAAAGAGAAATTGTCTTCCAAAGAAGATGATTGATGAAATTCCACAACTCCTTACTTCAGTTACAAAGGCAAGAACAGTATTTCGGAAATACTGAAAGCTCAATAGAAGGGCATGGTTCTAACCTCAACAAACTCTCTTATGAGTGGTTCAAGTTCTTAGCCTACACCAGATGTAGACTTTAGCCAGATAAAGACCTTCAGAAGTGCAAAACCAGTTAATTTGGTATTCAGGCACGTCAAAAGTCCATATTTGAACCATTTGAAGATATTTATTTTACAATTCATTTCTCAAAGGACACATCATACGCTAATTAATATTGGTTGTTACTGTTATAGGGTGTCAACTAAACTAAGAAATACATGCTCCATTAACCTTCATCAAACATAGATCCAAGGAAATGATGGATCTCATTTAAATATACCTCAAACTGAAGAATGCATCTCCCACAATGAACCAAACAAGGAACCATCCAAAATCCAATTCAAATCCCTAATTACCTAGCAACCACCCAGAAGAATAACCTTCTTCCTTATAAGAACCAAATATCATGTAAGGAAATAACAGAAAAATATTATCCAAAGCTCAAATGGTGTAGGCATGATACAAAAACATAACCCACTGATGTGAACCTCTCCCTACTGAATAAATATATTATTTATTATCCAAAACTTACAGTCAAATAATCCACAATTAGGATTTTATGTTGTGCCAAGACATTCAGACTTCAAACTTGTATCTGATTTTAAAGCCTCCTCCATAAAACAACACTTAATCCAGACCACAAGCATTCTCAAAAGAAGGCTTCAAGGTAAACATAAGAGATCAGCATGAAGAAGAATTAAAACTGATGGAGAAGTTAAACATAAATAAATTCAACTTCAAGTAAACATGGCAGACTCATGACAATTATGTACAATTTCTCAAGTAAGACAGTTTTAAACAGATTTTGCTTTGACCTCCCCTAGTAATACGCATTTTCTCAAAAGTTCTCTAATGGTAAATCCCAATTCCATAGTCAAACTTGTTCTTCTAAATGGTAATTCACTAAATTATACTAATAAAATATGGCATGCATGAGCTGCACAGTAAAAAGGAGCAAATAGAAACGCAAGTGAAAGAACATGAACCATAGATGAATTCATTAACATTAGAAAGACATAGAACATGATAAATACATCAAATGTCCATCATAAAGCCTCTTTGTTAACAATTGCATTGATAAATAATAAAACCAAACTCACCAGTCATTCAGCAAAAAAACTTATCAAGCGATGTATAGTTGCACTGTCTAGTGCGTTTGATGAAAAAAGTGCAAGAGCTTCTCCAAGCAGAAGGATACCTAAGAGGGAAATCATTGCAACTCATTATCCGAATAATTTTTCAACTTCCAATAAAACTCAAATAAAATGGCTGAATAAAATTACCCATAACCAAAAATGATCTCAAAAATTTTTCTAAAATTGAGCATTATAAACATGCAGCTCTATAGCAGTATTTTGAACAGCTTGCAGAGCGGCTTGCTAATAAAGTTTTTTTAAATACATTTATAATACCAACCAACATCCAACTTATGCACTTTAAGCTAAGAAAAGGTACCTCTTGCGCGTAGTATGTCATCTGTTGTAGTCAAATACATATCCATTTCCTTCACCTGAGTTTTCAAAAATGAAAGCAAAGTTCAATACAGGGACCAGTACAGTTTAACCACAATAATTCACAACAAATAGCAAAGTATGCCAATGATCTAATAATTAGTCGATCATTCTGCAAGAGGAAAACAATCGCGTCCAAACTTTTAGCCTGTAATTAACACATAATTAAGTGTAAACGCAAACTAATCTAACAATATATATATATATATATATATATATATATATATATATCATTTTCAACATGCCTACATGTGAAAGTTTTGATTTTTACAATATTTTTTTAAGTAAATTGGAAAATGTATGAACACTGAATTCTCAATTCAACAAAACCTGCCCCTTCTCTTTCGGATAAAACAATCATCACTAAGAAACCAATTAAGGAACTCATGAAGCTAACTATAATTTAAGTTAAGGAAGCAAGAAGAGAATGAGCTTTGAACCTGCTCAGTCAGGGAGCTGGACGAGTCAACGAACAATTCGATATGCCGAGTCAGCTGAATTGGGTCTGCCATTCTGTTATAAAGACAGAGACTTTAGGGCTTCAGGAAGTTGCAGAAACAATGGGGAATTATGGGTTTAACCTCGAACGTGAAGCTGGTGGTTTGGATTCAGGCGGCGAAAAGACAAAACCGAGTACATGTGTATATTTATAACAAGCCCCAACAGTTTTGTTATTTATTTATTTCTGAATTTTTTTTTGTTTTTGACCCCAGAAGTTGTAGTTATTTTACCTTGACACCTTTAGCTAAATTCCATAATTTCTCACTTGATTTGCTAAAAATCAAATATTTATGTTTTTGCTATAAATGAAAAATATTTGAAGGAGATGGAAGGTACCATAGTTTAAACGTTCAAGCCTGATCTCGGATAGGCACTCAATTATTTATATTTAAATCATATTTTGATGAAACTTAATAAATAATTTTGAATTTGACATGAATTTTATATCTTGAAAACATATGCAAACTCCATATATATATGTGATTTTAAAATACTTTTTATCTCTTTAATTTTTTTAAAAAAATTAAATATATGTGGAGGTTTAAAATCTTGGCCCCCAAATTTTATAAAATACCTATTATGTTTCAAACTTTTTTAGAAAATATTATTCCCTCTGTTTCAAATTTTTAGTCCACTTTTTTATATATGTATATTAAAAAATATAAGTAATATAGTTAAAATAATTGATTTTATATATTTTTTTCAAATATACCTCATATTCACATTAAAACAAATAGTAATAAATGTTCTTGGAATTATTAATTTTTTAATATAAAATTAAAGACAACTAATATTGCAAAGTTGACTAATATAAACAAAATAAATGACTTTGGTAAACCAAAATTTCAAATTTTTTACTCCCTCCGTCCCAAATTTTCAATCCAAATTTTCTTTTTTATTCATCCCAAAATATAGTTCACTTTCCTTTTTTAGATTATAATTAATTTACTAGTAACCCATTATACATCTACTTAATACATTGTTATCAAAAAATTGTAACATCAAATATTTAATGCACTTGTTGAAAAATTAAGCAAAATTAATTTTTGGTGCTAAACTTTAATAGATTATAATTGTTTGGCTCGTATTTTTAAAATGAATTTTTTCTAATCTTGACTTGCTAAATTCATTTATTTGGCTTATGTTAGCCAACTTTACAATATTAATTGTCTTTAAATTTACTTCAAAGAATTAACAATTCCAATAATATTTATTACTATTAATTTTAATGTGAATATGAGGACATATTTGAAAAAAAAGTATATAAAATCAACTATTTTAACCATACTGTCTATATTTTCTTAATATATGTACTAAAAATTTGGAATGGATGAAGTATTAGGAAAAATTCATTTTGAAAATACAGGCCAAATAATTTTCATCCATTGAAACATATCAAAAATTAATTTTGTTTAATTTTTCAACAAGTGCATTTATAAATTTTTTATAACAATGCATTAAGTATAGGTATAATGGGTAACTAGTAAATTAATTATAGTCTAAAGAAAGAAAGTTGACTATATTTTAGGATCGACTAAAAAGAAAATTGGGACTAAAAATTTGAAATAAATGGAGTAATATATATGGAGTGTTGTGTAATAAAAAATGATCAAGGTTAATTAATGGACTTGGTCCTTCAATTTTAGTTCTTATCACCAATTTTTAATATTCGATTGTCTCAAACTCAGTAATTTTCTATTACTTCTTAATGATCAAAACTCTATTATTTTTGTTTGTTTTAGAGTTGAGAAAGGGAAAGAGCCAGAGGAAAAAACAAGATAGAAGAGAAAAAAAATAAAGAAAATAACAAATTTCTATTTCAATTCTATGTTTTATTAAAATTTAATTAAATAGATTATTTTATATCTAATATTTAAATAATGTATTGTCTTAAACTTCTATACTACCTATTTGGAGTGATAGAATTTATATTTTTTTTTCAGAAAGTGAAAAAATTATAACATTTCACTTTTGGATTTATAAATTTCGTTGAAAAAATTAATTGATTAGATTGATGTGAGTTGACTATTATTTCTAAATATTGGATAAAAATAGGGGAAAATGATAAATTTTTCATTAGCTAAGATTTTAATTGAGTAGATTAAGTTTATTTTCAATATTTAATTATGATATATTATCATTAGGTGGGAAGGTTTATATTTATTTTTTAAAAAACAATAATATTATAATTATATATTTTTAAATTCATAAAAATTTATGAAATTATTTATTAAATTTATTTAGAATTTATAAATTTATTTGAACTCGAACTCAAACTCAAACATGAGCAATTGAAGTTAAAACTTGAACATCAATAATTAAAGTTCGTTTGACTTTGAGCTCCACATTTAGGAAAGCGAATGTAATGCAATCCATCCTCTTGGAAGAAAATTTTCTAGCTTCACTTTTCTTTATTTTTCAAATTTATTAAACTCAAACATTTTTATAGCTAATGCCTAGATTTTCATTAGAGTTTTCTTGTAAATTTTAATTATTTTATCTCAATTTAAGATCAACTTTAAGAAATTTATAATTTTAAATATAATTTCACTAATATTGAATAAAAACTTTTTTTTTTTCTCATGGTTGATGGTTCACATCTAAATAAATAAGACAATAAAGAAGAGATATAAAATCAATGAATTTTACCTTAAGTGATAAGAAATTGTGTTGCTCTCTTATTATTTTAGATCTGAATCTATTTAAAAACTATGAAAAGCTAAAATCTTATGGATTTGTTAGAACCCAAAAAAAAAACCCCAAGGAAAACATAGTATAGAAAGTACAACAATTTATGACCAACGCAAATATGATGGCACTACCTCGTGTAAGTACAAAAGAATGTTGCCAAGCTCTTTACGAGTCTAAACATCTGTCAGTATACATAGAGAAGGATTTGCAAATCAAAATCAAATATATCAACAAGAATATTTGTTATCTCAAACTGTCAGCAACTGGGCATTCTCTATCTCGAGAAACTTCATCTAGCATGTCAAGAAATCCTTTCTGTGCAGTCTTCTGCAATGCAGAAACGTTTAAACAAATCCCATAAGTAGATGCTGCTTCAAACTTCGTCCACAGCTCCTTTTTTAGAGTATTCTCACCTGGACGCTTCCCTCTTCTCATTGTGCTTTCAGGTTCTTTCCACATAGGGGTGCTTCCTACTAATGTCAAACTGCCACCTATTGGTTCTATTGAAAAAGGAAACTGTTAGAATTACGTTCAATATATTAACTGAATAACAAAAAAGAATTGCACAAATGAAGAATCTGTATACCTTTGGATAAACTCAAATTCGTTTGCTGATTTAACACAGGAGCAGTGATAGGCAAGAGGTTATCAGGAGCAACAGTGTCCAGTGATTTCTCAGCCGGTGAATCTAATAGAACGCAAGTTTTAGGAGGTGAAAAACACCAGCTAGGGGATGCCTCTAGCTCTTTCTTTCCCATCCTGCTTTTATAGGCCCGTTGCATCCGCAGCAGCTCTGGATACTTCAAAGCCAGATCATCAGAACCTTCACTGTCGGAGCAGGAATCAGAAAGCTGTGAATGAATTCCAGCAGGAAATGGGGTGGACTTCCGAACCACGGGTTTAACTCTATGAGAAGACTCTGGAATGGGTTCCAGGGGGGGGGGGCATCTTCAAGCATGGAATTATAACAAGCATAGATTGATGATCACGTTTGCAAAAGATTGGAGGTGAAACACACTCAGAAATAGTAGTGTAATCATCATTTACATCTCCAGAAACGGATAGAAATGATGGTAGCTCAACAGCAGGGTCTGAAGTAATCCTTTCCAACAATGATTTAGAAAAGTCCTGGCATATAGATGACAATGTTTTCAATATAGGAAGAGGAGTGAGCAGGAAGAGTTGTCTACCTCTATCAACATTGCTGCCAGCTCGCCAGGACACAACGGGAGAAGGATAGATCAATGAGTTCATCGTGGTTTGTTCTGGACTTTCAACTTCAAAGTTTTCATCTGGATTTACAGAAGAAACAGTTTTATCTGCCGAAGAACATTCCAACTGATTCTCACTCTCAGCAGAACTAAAGAAGGCCTTTTGAATTCAGGGAACCCATGGCTGCAATCATTCATTGTACATGGCATCCCATGTCGTTTATGCAATGGAGTTTATTCAAACTTCATAAGAGAAAACTGAATTTACAAACAGAACTAAACTAACCTTCAAAGACAAAAGCATATCTGATGAGACATGAGAGAAGGATTCAATTTCTTTTCTACCCTGTTTGCTTGTGGACTTCATTTTAAAAGCTTGGGCAACGAGTTCATCAATCTGTCAAATAGTTTTGCATGATACAGCAATAAATTAATCTGGGTTTAATGGCGCAACATAGCAAGGAGCATATCAATTCACACAAATCTTTTTTCCAAATTGTCATGTTTGGTATGTCAAAGAATTCATTTAGAATTCTAAACTTTTAATCCTATGAAATTAGCTATGCTTGCATCAAATTCTACCAAAAGTGATAGAATTTGCAATGATCTTTAAATTAACAAGAGTAAAATCTACTAAAGCTAGCACAACCTAGTAATGCTACAAATTCAAAAATGAATCTCTATATTTACGTTAAACATGAGAATTCATTTATGAATCATAAACAATACGTTATGTTACTGGCGAGATTTCCCTAGCATCACACTTGTTTAAGTCAGCAAAATTATGCATTTGTATCCGTTCTTCACAATCGACATTGAAATGCTTCCAGCCATTCATGGAGATGATTTAACATTGATCAGTATTTTGCTAGATCATTAATAACAAGAATTTCTTGATATCAATGCAAACCAAAATGCTGAGTACTAATTAGACACGACACACACAAAGCGCGGAGAAATTCATTTCAATAAGATGCATCAAATGAAACCTAAACCGATGGCAATAAAACAAGGACTAGCCGCTAAAGAAATGCAAACCTTAACCTAAAAATGAAACACTTTTCTGTATACCTGACGAGTGAGAGAGGAGAGATCAGACTGGAGAAGCAATAGGCGATCGAGATATTCTCCTTCTTCTTCTCTTCCTCCTCTGCCTACTTCGATTTGCTTCTCAGAGATGGATTTCTTATTCAAATTCATAGATTTCGAGAATCTACCTCCTTCTCCACCGCCACCGTTGTTGTTGTGGATATGTCCCTCAATGCTCTCCTCGCCTATTTCGCTTTCGATTCGTTCCTCCTCGCATTGCTGTCTCTGTCTGTCAGCTCGTTATTTGGATTTTGAATTATGCAAAGCACGCTGCTATGTCGGAGGAGAGTTAGGCCACAGCCCAATATCAACCCCGAATGTGGGCTCATTATTTCAGTCCAGCGACCTATTCCATTTTCAGTTCCTGTCCGTTTGCGAACGATCACGATCCCGAATGACAACACGAAACACCCAATGAAATACCGCCACGTCAACCTCTCCAATAAAAAACTGAACCTAGACGCAATTCTCGTCCCAGTAAACCTCTTACCCAACGCTATGGTTGCGCGTGCAGAACACGCTCCATCCACAAATTCTAGCAGTGTTTAAACTCAACAATGGCGAAATACTTGAACGAAATCGAAATCAAACACCAAAAGCAATTCAATTCCATTCGTTTCCTATCCGTTCACTCTCCAAACCCATTCATTCCCTTCCCTCCTCTCTTTCTCTCCTCACCCACGCCGTCAAAACCGAAAAACAATACCTCCACTCCCTACTCCACAAAACCGGCGCTGTTCTCTTCCGAGGCTTCCCTGACCACAGCCTCCGACTTCAACGACGTCGTGGAAGCCGTTGGGTTGGAGGAGTTGCCTTACTTAGGTGGAGCCGCCCCTCTAACCAACGTCATTGGCCGCGTATTCACCTCTAATGAGTCCCCACCTGACCAGAAAATCCCCTTCCACCGTGAGATGGGCCAGGTATTTATGGCCTCTAATCACTAATTAGATAGTTAAAGAAGAAGAAAAATATTGTTTGATTGTTTTTGGGTTTTTTCAGGTACCTGAGTTTCCGTCCAAATTGTTCTTCTTTTGTGAGGTGGAGCCGGGAAGTGGAGGAGAGACACCTATAGTACTTAGTCATGTCGTGTACGAAAGGATGAAGGACAAGTATCCTGATTTTGTTCAGCGATTGGAGGATTATGGTTTGATTTACCCTAGAGTTTTGGGTGAAGATGATGACCCTTCATCTCCAATTGGTCGTGGTTGGAAGTCAACCTTTTTGACTAATGACAAGACCCTGGCCGAAGACGGGTTTGTTCTTTATTACTTTTTTTATTTTATCATACCCAGAAATGAAAGTGTTGTTCTTTGTTGTGTTTCTTTCCTCATCTTTCCATTCCAAGCACACCCATAAGTGAAAGTTTTGCTCTTTGTTATATTTTCATTTTAAATCATACCCATAACTAAAGATTTGTTCTTTGTTATGTTTCCTTTGTTAGTCATCTTTTCATTTGAATCATACTCGTAAGTTAAAGATTTGTTCTTGTTGTGTTTCCATTTGGATTTGGATCATGACCATCTCTTTTAATTGCTTTCACCTAAAAAAGAAAAACCATTTCTTTTAATTATGCTGTCTTCTGTTGGACAGGGCAGCTAAGCTGGGAATGAAGCTGGAGTGGCTCGAGGATGGGGTGAAAACAATAATGGGTCCAATTCCGGCTGTCAAATATGATAAGTCGAGGAATAGCAAGATTTGGTTCAATAGTATAGTGGCTGCTTATGCAGGGTGGGAAGATAAGAGAAATGATCCTGTGAAGGCAGTCACTTTTGGGCATGGCAAGCCATTGCCAGCGGATATTATCTATGACTGCTTGAAAATTCTGGAAGAGGAGAGTGTTGCCATTTCATGGCAGATAGGTGATGTTCTGTTGATTGATAACTGGGCTGTTCTTCACGCCCGGAAATCATTCAATCCTCCTTGCCGAGTTCTGGCTTCGCTAGTTAAGTAGTTAGTTGCCTTCCTGTCATGGATTTCCGTACTTTAGCTAGTAATTGTAGACACTCAGTAGCATGTGTAAATAAATAACATTGTGCCATTATCATATTCTGGATACAATAATACCAACCAACATCGCTTTGTATTCAAAAATATTAATACAAATTATATAAAATACATTTTTTTACAGTTATCAAATATATTTACAAAATATATTTATTAAACATTCATTGGATTTATAAAATATAAGAGATAATAATTTTTTTCTATTTTATAATATCTATAGATATATTTTATATTTTATATATCTAAGCTACGTTATAGCTTAGCTTATGTATCATTGTATTTTACATATACGACTCGCAGCATGTAATAATCAACATCAAGGTTTTCTCTTCCTCTTTTTTTCATTATTAATTTCTCTAATTTTATTTTTCCTTTTTTGGGTTTCAATACTTCTATAAATCCCATTTTTCAGTTTAGATGATGATAAATGTTATATCTCTAATCTTTTTACAAGATTGGGTTCTATGACAAAGTGTGCATACAATGTTTGTTGATCAGGTTAAAGGGATTGATTTTGTTTCCTAATTATGCAGTTTATGGTCCCAAAGAAGAAAAGACATTTTACAAAGGTGGGTAAAACATAACCATTTTGGAGAAAAAGTAACTAATCAACAATATATTTTTTACCATGATTTACAAATTAATTAATTTTAGTTTTTTTTTCCATTTTTTTGAGACATGAATGGTGTTTTGATGATTGTCTCCATCTATGTAGCACAAAAACAGAAACGTGAGAAAATGAAAAAAAAAAATTAATGTGTTTTATTTTTAATAATATTATAAACATAAAATATTCAAACTCTAAATTTTATTATAATCTCATAATTAAAATTAATATTTATATAATATATTTTAAACACTAAAAAATACAGTATTTAAAAAATATTTTTCTTAAAAAAATTTATAAATAAATTATTTTCTATGAAGAATACGAAATCTTTAATCATTCTGCTCTTTTGCAGCCAACTCTACTCACAAAGCCACTTCCTTTTTGCTGCCACCTCTACTCTCAAAGCCAACTCCTTATAGGGCTGAGCATTTGGTCGGTTCAACCGAACCGAATTTATAAAAACCGAATAAATCGAATTTAGTTTAAATTCAAACCGAACCAAAGATAAACCGAAGTAAACCGAACCGAAAAAAATCAGTTTGGTTTGGTTCGATTTTCTGTTTTGGGCTCAATAGGCTGTTGGGCTTTTTTTATCTTATATAAAATAACTTATTTTTAGTTTTTTAAACTCAAATTAAAAAAAAATTAAAAAAAATCCCACAAATTCAGTCTATTAGGTTTTCTCAATTTTAAACTGAACCAAACCGAAAACCGAATTTTTTTATTTTTTTAAACCGAACTGAACCGAATTTACTTTAAAACCGAACCAAATAGACCGAATTCACTCGGTTCGGTTCGATTTTTCGGTTTTGGTTCGGTTTTGCTCACCCCTAACTTCTGGTCCTCTTTAGCCACTGAATATCAGCTCTATTATTTTGTATGAAAGAAATGAATCAGCAGCACTGAATATCAGCTCTATTATTTTGTATGAAAGAAATGAATCAGCAGCTTCAAGAGGTTCACTATTCATTTGATTGGTATCAAGGCCAAAAACTGCTACTTCACTGTTCATATAGGTCTATTCATAGTACATAATATACGTATTTTCTTGACTTATTATTCCAATGAAGATTTGCATTTGCATACCATACGCAAGTCATTTTGTTGACACCCCGCTTGACCTCATGCAATGCTTAAAATTTCTAGTTCCAATCAAGTCCACCACCAGCATATGAGCAAGGACCAAATTATGCTACTGTAATAAGCTACCAAACTTGTAATACAAAGCAAGCAAACCTTTACCTAGCTACATCACCACATTTTACTTTACAATACAAAATTTTACACTCACGGGTAAAAATGAATAGTGAGGAAGATGATAAAGCAGTAGACCTATGACATACAATTATTATTGGAATATCTTTGCCACCAAGCATGTGTGTAACTACAAAAATCATAAAGGCTCAAGTGGGGAAGGTGAGGAAAAGGAAGACCATACGAGTAGGGATTGCAAAGGAGCTACCTCAATAACTATCTTCCTTGGACAAGACCACTGAATACTTGACTGTTTCCTGCAAGAGTTGCTTCCCACTCAATGGAGGATAAAAGGATCTGTGATAGGGAAATCACAACTTGCTTCATGTCAGGCCGGAGAATGGGATCCTCATCCACACATTGTTTTGCAAGCATGGTCATCTGTGCATTTATATCCCACCAAGAAAGTCAAAATGGTTGTTACTACACTACCCTTTTGGAGACAGTAGTGAAGCATCTATGCCATTGAAAGCAAAAAGAACCAATATTTTCTCAATTAAAACTGCATTTAGAATGATGCTAGGTTTTGAAAGCAACTGATGACAAGGATTGTTATGAATGAATCAACAACAATGAAGAAAGAAACGAGCCATATTTAATTGAAGCAGGAATCAAATTAAGAGAAGAAATTCCAAATTCAAGCAGTGACCATCTACAAATTCAACAGCCGCTTATTGATAAATTCAAGCTAGGATTGTCAAAGCTTATTGTAGTAGATTTATCGTTCCATTGCTTATTTATTCAGATTTGCTAGCTTATTCAATGCAATTTCATGATCTATATGTACCTTTTTCCTTCTATTTCCTATTTCTAGACCATCACATTTTAACAGCCAAAATAAAGTAACAAGTAAGCCTTCTTTTTTCCCCAAAAAGGTTAGGTATTATATTCAATTTTCAGTGACAATTTACAACACGACCAAACGTAAAAAAGTTACCTTGAATACACAATCATGGGGATATAAATCCATCATATTAGGATCAATGTGATCTTTCAAGCTTGTCATGCTCATGGAGTCGGGCGAGTTCCTAAGAGCTGCTAGCATCTGTAAATTTTCAAGCATCAGGGAAATGATTCAGTACAGTAGCACAGCATATGGATGCTTACTCCTTTGAACAGTTGCATCAGAAGCACATGAGATATTTGCAACACAAAATGTAATTGAATAAAAGACAGTAATCCTAACCAGAAAATCAAACAAAAGAAAAGCATTCACAACTAATCAGTGAAAAATTATCTTCTAACTTCTTTCATACATTTTGATGAAAATGAAAACCCTAAGTTCTGGAGCTATGAAGCCTTTCAACTTCTTAATCTACATTCCTTGCATTGTTCTTTACCAGAATTCATTCAACCAATAGCTATATAGATTATTTTAGAAACTTTATTCCAAAGGCCACTATAGTCATCACGAAGATAGCAAGGAAGAAAAAACGAGAAAGATCTATACTTCTGCAAGGGCAAATAGAGCTTCATCCACCTTCAATATTACTGCAAAATGGATAAGAAAGACTCTCCATAACATTTTGGGAAATGGGACCACCAGTTCAAAGTCACTTTTTCCCCTACAATTATATCCCAGGCTTGAAATTTATCATACAAACATTACACTGTTAGCAACTTCTATCTGAGTCTGCTAGACACAGTTCTAGTTCTCCAACTTTAACAGTGTGCAAGTCTTTATCACAGAGGTGACAGACAAGGTTCAGAGTAATATTCAAATCCTGGGCTTTCGTTTCTATAGTTATCAGCAATATTCATGCAATAGCAGAACTTACAATGGAAGCTAGTGAACGCCTTTCAGGATTTTTTGTCATTGCACCTTCAATTTGTATTATGGCTTCCTTCCCAGATATGATCTCCAAAAGAACAACACCGAATGCATACACATCACTTTTGGCAGTAGCAAGACCATCGCTCAAATATCTGCAAAGAACCAATGCTAGAAGTTTAGACTAGTTGAAAGAGTTAATAAAGACCACAGCACTTGATACAATGCATATTCGCTTACTCTGGAGCAAGATAACCAAATGTACCAACAACTTTTGTTGTTGTAGCTTCTCCCTCGCCTCGTTTTGCAACAAGCTTGGCCAATCCAAAATCTGATATCTAAATGCAAATGACTTGGTGAGATGAAGCAGTGTATATTAAGATTACAGGATGACGTAAATGTTATCTGATAAGTTAAAACCTTAGCTCTGAAGGAACCATCAAGTAAGATGTTGCTCGTCTTGATATCCCGATGGACATAGTGTGTTTTTGTGTGCTCATGGATGTACTCCAGACCTCTTGCTGCATCAAGTGCAACCTGGACTCTCATGATCCACGAAAGTGATGTATGACCTTAAAGCGAGTACCATGTACACAATAAGCATCACATATATACATAAGAGTCCAACAATCACTCTAAATCAAACAAATGCCACTAGTTGGCATACAAGTATGACACCCCAGAAAACTTAAGATATATTATACATACATACAAACATAAATAATAGGTTATATTGCTTGAGATTCTTCTCCACATGGTCACTTTTTTTCCTTTATTTTCCTCTTTTTTTTTTTTTTCAAAATTAAGCAACGCATTCACTTTAAATGATTATCAAACCCAACTCGTACACTTTAGGCAAAATCTGCTACCAAAGGTTGCATGTGAACTGTGCAGCTCTTAACACAAACTACAACCATGCCAATACTCCTTTTCTAGCGACCATTTTGCAGGCCAAAATGCAATTCATTTCAACTGTGTTCCCAAATTTTCTAGGCACAGATATATCATTCCCCCAATTACTAATGACATGTTTGAAAGTTTCTCAGATTGATCAAAGGGGGGAAAAAGCATCAAAAGTACCAACATTGCAACAGTTAGATTTCAGACAGTCGTGAAACTTGAAACTTTAAGCAAACTTTTACAAGTGACTTACCCTTATTCTGAGGATCATGTAAATGGTTTCTAAGCGAACCTTTTTGGGCATATTCATAAATCAGGAAGAGCTCATCATCACTGGCTGCATAGCCAATCAATTCTACCTTGAGAAAATTAAACCAACATATGAGTCAAAGCTTCAAACTAATGAAAGTAACCAGGTCGAAAACAAAAAGAACCATCAGTGAACCTCCAATGTAGAAAGAGCATTACCAGATTTGTGTGGTGGACCTTGCACAGGACTTTCATTTCTGCCATAAATTCTTTAGTTTTTGTGGCAGTCATTCTCTTAACAGCAACTTCCTGAAAGAATTAACATCTATATTATTACTTGGAGTGGCTTTGGAAATTACAACCCCTAGCGGTAACAAACTAACAAATAAAGGAAACAGCTAGAAACCTGATCTCGAAGGTGGCCATAATATACAGAACCATAAGTTCCATGCCCCACAAGACTTGAATCAGAGAATCCATCAGTTGCAAAAACAATTTCTTCGTAAGTGAAAACCACAGGCTTCTCCACATCAAGTATATCAGTTTCTAGAGCTGTGGATAAGAATATAAAATCATACATTTAAAGCTTAAGATTGAGAAAACAAGCATTTTTCTGTAACCAAAACTTGAAAAAACCAATGTTTAATATTGAAATTTCAGCAGCTAAAGCCCTTCTGGACCTCATAAATAGCTTTATAAAACCTTTAGGTATAGTTATATGGTGGCCGCTAGATTCACCATTTGTTTGCTTCCAGTCTCCAGATTTGCCAGACATGAACCTTCCTGAAGCACAGCAGAAACTTGGCTTGCGAAGGATATGAAACTTATGAGAAATATTGCCCTCAGAGTCTTTAGCATGATCTCCTCGAGCTTTAGAAAAACAGCTAGAGGACTTGAAACATACACAAATAACTATACAAAATACAATCAGCACAAGACCAATCCCAAGACCTCCAATGATCCAACCATATGATATATGAGCCGTATGCTCCAGTGGACTTTCTGCAGAATGCAAAGCATTCAGGTCAATGCATGGCATAGGAGAAATGACACTGAATTTCAAACCAAATGAATGCTGAAGATTTAAGGAAAATTGGAAAAAGTATGGAAAGGGGAAATAGAAATCCTAATCAGAAGCAATGGGATAAAAAAACGATATCCGTGGATTTTAAACCAATATTCAAATATTATTAATAGCTCAAAAGGGAAATTTGAATGAAGCTTACTCTCAATGCCTCTAATTTAAATACACTAGCTCAACAAATCTGTGTTCTTTACATAAAAAAAGAGAGATGCTAATCAACAATCAACATTATTTTAGAATTACAAACTAAAAGAAAATGCAAGTGCACTGGTCATTTGTAGAGCTAGCCAATACTTAAACTACTACAATTTTTTTCTCCTACTCAGGCTTAGTGCAGTACATTATCTTTAGTTGAAAGATAAGCCATTGCATGGTGGACTTTTAAGTTTCTTGCTATTTCACTGTTACACATACCAAATATCAAATTATTCAATTTGCTTTTCTGAAGTTGGAAGCAGACATTTGTCACTATCTTTATATAAAACCAGTGAGCTCAATCTCTGTGTGTGGTGTGTGATTATAAGTATTTGAAAAGTGGCATAACAATTTACAAACAGCTTCTTTCTTTCTAGAAACAATCAAGGCAGAAAGCCATACCCGAGGAACTGTCAAAAGAAGGCTCAGGAACTGGAGTCGGACTAGGAGGAATATCATTCTCCATAGGATAAGAGTCACCAGGAACTGGGGCAGTGCAGAAGAAGAAATTAAAGAGAGGGAAACATTAATAAGCAAGTAGCTAGCCAAGGTCCCAAACAATGGACATCTACATTTTCATAAAAGGGACTAGAAAATAGGGTCCAGTTGCAACGCCAGTAATAAAAAGAACACGACAAAGTGGAAATAACATGAGGAATCAAATTTGTGTTAATTTCACTTCTCATTGCAAACTATAAACAAATGAAAGCTTCCCTTTAAATATTCAATTTATAGAGAGATAATGGCATGTTAAACATTAGCAACCAAATTGACTTTCATCCAGATGTGCTCCACCAAAGATGGTTAAATATCTCCTCTCGGATGCTATATAACCATTCAATCATAAAGCACAACATGAATCCAGTTAACAAGTTTGTGAACTTAAGTTTACACAGCTGAAATTTTGTCATCATAACTAAAAGCTGCAAGATGACAGCACTACATAACCTCCCTCCACTGTCAAAATAAGATAATTTGCTTCTAGACCTTACACTATTATATTAAGAAAATTAAGATTTCATATTAGAGCAAACACAACCCTGAAGCCAATCTGCATATGAACCTAAAGAGGGCGCAGAATCAAGCAAGCTAAATTCTCAGTTGGGAAATGCTTTGACCTCTTGTGCACATGCTTGGTAATTCATTCTTTCTCTAGCACAATTTTCCCACAAAATCCACTAAAAATACCAGAATAACTTCTTCACTTGTATTTAACAGTAGCTCTGTATGGATGTAATCTTGTAATATTGGTCTCACTGGAATTTCTAGTGCTACTCCTCACTTTAGAAACAAAAGGAATGCCAATTGCTTCAAATCAGCTGTAGCACTGAAAGATAAGTACCTAATTCTCCCGGGTCAGTTTTTTGTTTCCTTAACATATATGCAGTGTTCTCAACTTTAACTCTAACATAATTCCTGAGTCCTGCTTCAGCATATCATTGCACTCGATAATATGCGAACCTGTTTCCAATTCCTTTAAATAGAGTAACTGGAAAGCTATTCCAACCATATCTAGCCAAGGATCACAATCAAAGAATCTCATTTCTTCCTCTGAACTCATCATTCAAACTAATCTCAAGAATTACACGCTCCAGCTGGGCAATCCAACTCCACAAATAAAAAGGCATTCTCAGCAGCAGGCTGTCGTCTTTGCAAGGGTTCAGGAGATTGTCCAAGTCCAACGTCACAAATATAACAACTAATAAAAATCAGCAAACTACTGCTGTACATTTTTAACCACAATTTTTATCTATTTCTCAAAAGCAAACAAATTAACAAGTTAAAAAGGCATGCCATCCCACATATACCAAAAACACATTTTAAAAAATTACCTCAAATCTAAAATACATATTTACATTTCCAAAAATCAAACAACTTACCAAAAATCAATTTAATATCGTACATCAGGAGTACCAAAAGAAAAGGGGAAAGAATTGCAGCATAAAGACTGACCTGAATTCAGGGGAATATAATACAAAGCACCAACAGTAACATTATCAGGATTCCCAATCCCATTTACTGTTTCAATACTGTCCATACTAACCCCAAATCGACTTGCCAATGACTCCACAGTATCTCCTTCCTCCATCACATAACTCATCAAGTAATTCCACAACCCATTTGAACACCCACAAAACAACCTTAAAGAGATCACTGCACCAACCTTGGCTTGTCTTGTAGTATTAGGCAGGAAAGCAAGCCCATCATAAGCATTGATCACAATGTCATACACATAACCCTCATTAGATTTCACTGTATATGTAGTGTTAGTAGCATAGACTTTCGTTGTGGACAAGCATGAGCAGTTCTTCTTGATGAATATGTAGCCATGATCATTGCCTTCTACTGTTACATCTTGGGGTAACACATCAAACATGCTTTGGATCACTGCTAGAGGCTGGTTATCTTGGGGTTTAAAGGCCAAAAACGATGTGCATAGGCGTGTGGTGTCCGTACAGTTCATGGGTTGTATATAATATGGTTGTACAAACAAGATTTGAAGAGAAAGAAAGCATATTAGTGAAAGAAAGACACGATTCATTGTGCTTCAGTGTTTCTGTATTCAAGAAGAGTATAAAGAAGATATCAAGATTTGAAATTGAAGAAGGAAGTTGGAATTAATAAATTCAAAAGAAGTGAAGAAAAGGTTACAGATGTGCTCTGAATGAAGAGAATCTGGAGTTAAAAACAAAAAGAAAAGAAAGTATTAATTTTGATAAAGAATACTAACAAGTTAGCTAAATTCAGTGAAGGATAGTGATTAAAGCTGACAAGTTTGCAGAAAACAGTAAAAAAAAAAAAAAAAACATGCGTTTGGCACCAAACAAATGATCAGGAAGCTGGCATGGGATCTCCTAAAGTATCCATCTTTTTGCCTATTTCTCAATCTGTTACAACGAAATATAAGAAAACGGTAGATTTGGAGGCAAAAGAATAATGGGTTTGGAGATGACAGAAAATAAATAGCGGATGTTAATGAATAGCGATGGAAGAAGATACTAAGGGGGAGTTTTGAGCCAAAGAAGGAGAAGAAGAAGCAGAGAATAAGGGAATTGCAAACAGAGCATTCTTTTGTCTTTTAGTATAAGTATTTGGTTTTGAGGTGTGTTTCCTGTTTGAACTTTGTGTCTGGTAATTGCCGTCACTGTAAAAGACGAAAGCGACTGGTTAAAGTAGAAGAGAGGGAGGAGGCGAAGGGCTGAGCAAAGAGACCTGTAGTTATTTATTTCATATTGACTAAACCACCCTTCTCTGTCACTTCCATCGTTTTGTTTTATAAAATCTTTGGCTATTGCACTCTTATTAAAAAATTTTTATATTTTTTAAATAATATAAATAACTAAATTTTTTAATATAAATTCTTTTACGAGAATATATATAGCTGAAATGCAAGCATGTGCATTTTCAAATTAAAGTGGAATTAAATTTAAACTTATTTTTAACTTAAAATGACTATGTTCATCTAAATGGACATTTAGATAATAAGAAGTTAAAAGGTAGAGGAAATCCATTATGTTCTATTAAATAAGAATATAAAAATTTTTATACTTAAAAATATATAATAATAAATTTATTAATAATTATTATTAATTATTTTACATGTTATATTATATTATTAAAAATATATAAAATAATTATATACACTATACAAAAATAGTATTTTTTGAATCAAACTCCATAATGAATTGATTAATTTATTAATTTGAGTTTAATGAATTAGATTCAATAGTATCTTATTCTTAAATTATTTTAAAAATTAAAAATAGTATAAGAAAATTACTAAAAATATTTTAGTATTTAAATATTGAATAAAAATATAATTTTTTTAAAATAATTTTTCATGAAAATGATATCATTTTGATTTAAATTGATTTAATTGTATTCATTATTTTGAGCCTTTTTTTATTTTGATTATTTTTAAAGATTTCAATTTTAATCATTAATAGGATTATCAATTGATCAATTTTTAATTTTAACAATTTGACCAATTGATCTAATTCAATTCTAAAATATTATGTATAAGTATTTTTACACATCATATATTCATTCAATTAAATAGAAAATTAAGATTTGATTGTTGTAACGATATTATTTTATTTTATTTTTTGTATATTATGAAGTTTTAAAAGAGAAATATTATTAATATTCTAACCTGCTAGCATATTGTAATGATAGTGAAGGAAGATTTTTGAGGATGGAAAAATCGGATAAATTGTTGCTATAGAATGCAAGAAGACCACATCTCTTTCACGCAAACACATATATGAGACAATTAAAAAAATCATCAATAAGATTTTTTTTATGACTAATGATTTTGAGTTGAAAATTCAAAAATATAAGTTTTAGTGGATGTAAATGTTTTAAAATACTAATTTATTTATATAAACAATTATGACATTATTTTATGTTGTTTTGGCTATCACCATTTTCGATTTTCATTTTTTGGAAATAATTGATTATTTATTCATATTATTATTATTATTATTATTATTATTATTATTAAGTGGTTATGTTGTCATTATTAACTTTAATATTTGTTGCAAACATGTGGACAATTTTTTGATTGGTGAAAAACAGAAAAATCCTAATAGCACTAGGACAAATATTTCCCATTTTATGTGTAATTTCAGAGTAATTTTTATTTTATTATTATATTGTTTTAATAAAGACCAATGAGTTTGCCATAATATAGAAGTAAATGCCAATTTTCTTTTCTTTTCCGTAAAGAAAGCTTGAGAACGAACCATTAGGACAAATTCACCTGAAAATGTGAATGGGAAGTCATTTTTATGACCCTAATAAAAAAAAAAAAAACAAAACAAAATATCCAAAACAAGAATAAATAAATAAAAAGAAGTTAAGGTCAAAATAGGAAATGAAATTCGCGGGACTGTGAGGCTGGTGGTGTTGGCAAAAGCTCGGGCACAACTTATTAAGTCCTGGAACGACTCAGAATGGACAGTTGGATTGGGTCCCACTTTCTCATAGTCCCCCAAACTTTACAATTAATCGCCGATTAGTTGACGATTTTATCGTAATTGTGGTTGAAGTTACGTTGACCCATGCGACTCTGACCTGTGTAGTCGGACTGCTTGTTTTGAATTGGGATAAGGTGGACATTCGATGTTCATGTTTGACTTGAAAAATAAATATGTCATTTCTATTAGTTTTAGAACATTTATCTTATAAAATTTAATATTTTAGTTATTCATACTCTATTTAAACAGAAATAATTCTTTAGTTTAAACAGGGAAAATTATTCCCGGCCAGTGGAATTATTTCTGCCAGATAAGTGGGTTTTGTTTCTTTATTAACATTCTTTTTCTTTTTTTTCAAGATGAGAATATTTGATGGAATATTAATTATTGAACAATAACGTGATTTTGTTTTGGTACTAATTATTCAGGTTTAACGAGAGACTAATATGCTTGAGGATTTAGAAGTAACGATATTGAATATGTATGCCAACATAGAGTTGAAACTTCGCTGCTTGGTTCTTCGTCCAAGAATGGACTTTCTATGTTAATCCATTTATTATATCGGTAATAAGGTTGATCAAATGGAAAGCATATATACTTGAAAATCTTTTCATGAATTACAGATATTCTTAGAAGTGTATTAAAATAGGCACCAGATTTCTACACGGTATATGTAATATCCAAAGGAAAAATCAATACCGTGAGAAATGCAACTCGTCCACGTCATGCTTTAAATATTCATAAATTGTTGATTGGTTTTGAAGAGGAGGAGGCGAAAGATGTTATGATGCGATTTTCTGCAATTGACTTTGATAATCCAGCTACACCCTCTGGAAGGCCAAGCACAGATGGCTATTTCTGTAACTTTAACGCAATAAAAGATAAGATAATCAACATTATAGGCTTGAATTGCACCCAATAACCAACAGGAATAGCCCTACGAAGCTCAGGAGCAGGAAGTGTAGCGAGAGCAAATACCACGGCCTCATCAGTCCAACCCAACTCTCGAAAGGCAGTAGCAATCTTTAGCCCAAATCTAAAAGTTTTGATAGAATCAATGGCTGCATTAGAATTTACAGCAGAAAACCAACCAATAGAAAAAGAAGACCAAAACAGAAACTTGGCTGACCTTTCTTTCTCAAAGGACGGTAATATTTCATCATGTTCCACCGAATCAAAAAACCAATTTGAAGAAGAAACTCTAGTTGTCGTAAAGGAAGCAGACAAGTAGAAAGAACGAAACTTTGAAATTCCAAGGATGAATTTGACTTGAAAAGAGATTGATTTTTACGGGTTATATAAGAAAAGGAAATGGATTTTCATGATTGGGCAGTAATCTGAGATGGATATTTTTAGAAAAAAAAAAATGATACTAACAACTGTCAAGCAGAGGAAACCATTGAAACAATAACTTATAGAATACTTCAAGAAGTGGGTTTTTGTTGGAAGGTTAAAATTCAAAGAAAATTTCACTACAGATTCATCAAAAAGAAAAGAATGGAGAGAGTTTTTTTTTTTTTTTAGAGAGAGAGAGATTGAGGTTTAAACACACAGAAGTCTCTGAAGAGAGAAGAAAGTAAAGTTTATCAAGCGAGAGAGTTTGAATAACAACAGTAATCAATTATTTTAAATTTTACATTAAATATTTATATATTCCTTGAGTCAAGTATTAAGGTTAATATGCATCTTATCTCTTTTGAATTTGAAGTTACCTTTTGGATTATGATGCAAAGTCATTAGAGTTCGTGCATGTATAAATATATTGAACATAAATGATGATCATATATTCACGTAAAACATGATATCTAGTCAAAGTTGGATGTGGTAAATAATTAATGTTATGATAATGGGTATGACTGAAATCAAGGTTTTCAAGGGTGATGAAATCATTATCTTTGAGGAATTAATGTATTCGTTTATTAATGAATTGTTACAGAATTATAATAATATTTCTATATGATACAATAAAATCAAGAGATTTGCAAGCAACAATCCTAAAAGCCTCTTTTTAGAAATTTTGATTAGACGAAAACTAGAAAGAGTAAAGTTGAGAGAATAAAAATTAATAAATAGTTTTGTTAACACTCCCTAATGTATTTAAAGAGTCAAAAGTTATCAATATTATTATTTTTTAATCCAAAAATAAATATATATAATTATTTCACACACGCGTATATACCAAGTGATTAAGTACTATCATTAGATCAATTATATATTTGTATATATAATTTCTTTATTTTGAATTGAATTTGATTCTAATTTAATTTCTCTTCATTGTTATTCCAGTATTCTAATTTAATTTGAAGGTTAATTCAATTTATATAAAGCAATACCAAATTATTCCTTTTCAATAGGATTGCTAAATTTTAAACTTGACATATATATATATATAATAACACCTCAATTTAGTACTAGAAATTCCTTTATTAAGAAATTATTATAAAAAAAAAATTTCTCTCTCACTAATAACTAACTATTGATTCGTCATGACTCTATTAATAGCACTAATTATATCACATCATTTAAAATAAATAAATTATCATTTCTTTAATCAAGATAATATTATCATAAATAAAATAATTTATAAAATGTCAATTTTTCATTCCACGGGCACTATTCATCGTGAAAATATAAAAATATCACTTGTGAGCAATGAACTTCCCTCACTTGTTTGCTGATGTAACATCATTATTTACTACCCTTAAAATATAAAAAAAATCACTTGACCATGTCAATTGTCATTGCTTCATATCTCTGAGACCGTTAAGATTTCAAAATTTAGTACTCTAAAAATCTCATCTTATTAATCAATTTACCAATTTAAGTGTTGAAGAATTAGTACTATTGCGAGATAATTACATATTAAAGTGTATAATGAGAATTAAAAAAAAAAAGTATACTAGGCTTTGGCAAATTATTGGTAACCGTGTACGTGCCGCATAGAATAGGAGATTAGCGTGCCGATTTACGGAAAGATCAGAGAAAGAAAGTCGGAGACCGGGGGGCGTTTGACTAAGGCAGGGCCACACGTGGATAAAAGACAACTGTAAAAAGATATTTGCTTAGTCATCAGACAGAGTGACCTAAAACGTCAAAATAATACTAACTCAACCACAATGCAACATAGAATGAGATATTCTTCCATTTTTTTTAATGCTTTTATTTATTCTTCTTATTTTAAACACCTTTTCTTAGACTAGCTCGTAAGTAGTATCTTTTCCTTCTCTTCTAATCTACACAATTAATTAATTATGTTTTTTATTTAAAAAATACATTTGTCATGAAGGGTTTTTTTTTAAAAAAAAAAACTTTCCAACTTATAAAATGTGTAATATGTATTTAAGAAGTATATTATTGACAATTTAAAATACGAGACGGTGCAGCTCATTTTATTATAAAAATATATTTTTATAATTTTTCATTAACATATTATAAATATTGTGTAATTACAATTGACCCATGAAAAATAAAAATGAACATTATGAAGTCCTTGATCTTATGATGTTAGAATAATATTGGATTTCAAACAAAATGCAATGAAATCTCACCCATTGTGACCACTCACCATATCAAAGGTTAGCAAACAACATCAAATACAGGAAACCCGTAATTATTTGCTGGAAAAAATGACAAATCAGGAGGATGATGTAATTGTATCCTTCCTAATCACATTTTCCACTGACCGCTCATACCAAAATCATTGTATACCTTAGCATGTTTTATTAATTCCTTAGTTAAAGAGGCATTAAAAAAATATTTTATTGCACCAAGTAGTGCATCATAAGTAAAGTTGACAATAATTAACCTGACCTTGGACTTAATTGACACTCCACGAAACCTAATTAATCATCTTGTCTATTAAGGATAGAGCTTACTGTTATCTAGCTGGGGATTAGCAAGGAAAGTGGGACCCATTATGTTACATCATGTGCATGTGAATATAGCTGGAGGTGTTAATCATATGACATAAGATAATGTAAGTCCTCTCTTTTAGGTGATGACATATCATTGTCCATGCCGACTTTTAGTCACCAGACCCATTAATCTAATCATCAAAAATACTATGAGATTAGTTAAGAATAGTACCTTTATTTCATATCCACACTGGATTTCTTACTCTGCTTTGCTAGATTGTTCATGGGCAAACGTTATAAAATGTATCACATATTAAATAAGATGTGACTTTTACTCCAAGGTCCCATGGCTCTTGGATCGGGTCTCGTTTTCTGGGTAGTGTCTTAATTTGGACTCAAAGAAATTTATTGGGGGGAGCATAGAAATGGGAGTGGTAGATATATATGGTTGTGGAACCGCAATAGGTTGATTCGATTATGTGATTTGATGGTGAGTGTCGTGTTGAAGGTTAACCTTTAGATATACTGTTCGGTTTTGGATGATTTCAATTATAATTTTCAAGAATTTATTGGGATATCATCATTGTTTTAGGCCTTTTGGTAACGCGCGCGCGCGCACATATATATATATATATATATACACACCATTTAGGAACTTCCAAAATATCATAATTGTCATGTTATTTTATTTTTTTCCCAACATGGTTTTACACCAAAGGATTTTTCATTATTTGTTAATCCAAACTAAACACATTTTTGTCACTATCTCATTTTGAATGAATGAGGGTTCACAAATTTTTTTTTTCTGTATTCGAAAGAGAAAATCCAATTTTATAAATTTAATAATTAATGTATTAATTTCAATCTTAAAATTAATTTTAAATCATTGTTTGTCATTTATTAAATAATTATATATAATAGAATCATGTGTCATTATTTTATATTATGTTACATGTCATATTAAAAAAATTCCAAATAGAAATTTTAAACAATTAACTATCATATAAAAAAATTTATAAATAAAAAATTTTAAAAATAAAATCCTAAATATGAAGTCAAAATTATATTATAAAAAATTTTTAAATTAAAAAATTAGAAAAATATAAAAAAATCTAAGTAATTCTTAGTTAAAAATTAAAAAATATAAAAATTAAAATTTTTAAATGGAAAGTCATAATTTAAATTAGTTTCATTAATTGTTTAAAATTCTAAGTATATAAGGGCTAGTAACAATATAATAGATTGTTAAGAATTATTTTTTCATTTAAATTTAATAATTTTTCTTTTAAAATTATGTCATACATTATTGAAGTTATGAAGCAATATTTTTTATTATAATTATCTCATATCATATATGTATATAATTTATAATTATTTTTTATTTTTTATTACAAAATATTTAATATTATTTATTAGATTAATTGAAAAAAATTACTTTATTTAAATTTAATAAAATTTCTCTTAAACTTATATAATATAAGATTAAAAATATGAATTAATATACAATGATTTGTTATAACTACCTCCGTTCATAATTATAAATTTTGAGAAATTTATTTTATTATTTTATTTACTTAACAATAAGTTTTTATAAAATAATAATTAATTATTTAATAAAATATAAATAGAATTTATTATTATAACTATACAGCGTGGATTTGCAACTAATACATTTCAAACTTAAGGAGAAAATGCAAAATAATGTATCTAATTCCACCAAATGTCACAGAGTTTAAAGGCCTCAATCCATAATATTGGAGAAGGGCCCAAGGTAAAGGACCTGGTCTTAGGAAGATATCTGTATTTCCCATTGGATCGGAAAAGGCCCAATGAGTGGGATACTTTCAGGCAATCCCAGACCACTGACACTTTAATATAAAATATACGTGTCTATCATTTTACAGCATTTTGTTTTATTTTTTTGGAGTCATAGTACAATAGGGGGTGAGAAAAATTGAACCAAGGATCCATAAATCTTTAGTCATATATATAACCATCTAAGCTAAATTTAGAGTGTATCTATCATCTTACGGTACATGACACATGTATCATATAGTGATTAATAGGACTTATTTTAAACAATGCGTCCTCTCCTCAAAGAAGATTAGAGTCATACACCATTTAAGGGTCTAAACCATTCAAGCTAAATTTGAAGCGTGTGCCTATCATTTTACAGTACAGGACACATGTATCATATAGTGAATAATAAAACTTATGTTAAACGATGCGTCCTGTCCTTAAGGTAGACTAGAGAGTCTGCACACCATTTAACGGTCTACACAGACAAATGAACTGATAGGGAGGCTTGTAACTCAATCACAAAGACTTGATGCATGGAATGTATAGTTTAACTAACATAAATTGGAAATTGAAGTTAGCAGGCCAATAAAACTATATAGAATGAGATATAAATGAAAGTTAACTATATTTAAAATTGTTTTTGAAATTTCTTTAATAATTTTCAAATGATTTAGAGATTAATCATTTCGTTGTTTAATTGGGGTTAAAAATAACTACAACAGCATGGACTTCTTTTTTGGGTTAATATAACGAAAACGTGTCTATTGGTGTACTATCGGCCTTCAGAAGTTGATGCCCATGGACTTACTTGAATCTTGATCCAAATGGCCATTGTTGTTTCCAATTACGGAGTTCTGAGTAGAAGATATTGTTTTTCTAAATAATCTACAAACAAACGCATTAGAGCACTCGTAAATAGTTCAAAAATTAGCTTGATAAAAGCTTGTCTGAGAATAACTCATTTAAACTTAATAATTTATTTTTTTTTATTATTTATCATTCATAATTATAAAATAACATTTAATATTAATATATTTTACTATATAAATGATTAAAAAAAGATATTATTAAGTAAAACAAATATTATAATTTTAATATCTTTATAAAAAATTTAGTTATAATTCAATATTATTAAAAAATATTTAAGCTTGATAAGAGTTCGATTAGACTCATAACCATATGCAAAGATAATAATGTCTAGCTCAACTCAATTCGATTAATAAATTAACCAAACTCAAACTTAAATTTTATACTTATTTAATAAATAAATCAAAATCAAAGTTTAGCTCGACACCACTTATTCACAGTTATAACAACCATTATTATGATTAATTGCTAACATGGAATTAGCAAGTGACTTTATTCATCATTTTATGGATAAAGGTTTGAATTTTATGGTCATACTATAACAATAATATTTACCTCATTTGCAAAATTCTCTAAGTTTTGTCATATTGTACTACTTAGTCTTCTATTTTCTAAAATTATACTAAGATCTTTTTGCATTTTACTTTTGTTAAACTCTGTTACCATTTTTGTTAAATCAATACAAAAAGTTTATATTATCCTTTATTTTCATTTTCTATCCTACCACCACTCCACCTTCAAATAATTAAAACACAAAATTAATATTATTTGAACAAAATCCTCAATCCCATAGAATCTTCAATCTCATCAAATCCACTAACCAAAAAGAGTTATATCAGTTTAAAACTCATAATAAAGAATCCAAAATTCAAAAACAACAAACATCAAACTCATTCACAAAATCACAATTCATTCATAAAATCTAGAACATAATCAAAATCAACTAACCAAAAAAATAAAAATCAATTCCTCATATTCAATAATCAAAATCAAAAAAGTCAACAAATAAAAGTACCTGACAATCGAACCCAACATCTAGCACTGTCACAGAAAAATTCAACCCTTTCCATTGTCAACAAAAATATCAGTTTGACTGAGGCTCAAGACGAGAAGCACGAGGATTGAAGTAGAGCAATGAACAATTTTTTCCAAACAAAGCCACCCCAGAAGGCATGAGAGAGCGGATCCCAATTTGCCGCTTTCATTTTCGATTCGCTACCATTTGCAATATTTCTACCTTTCTCGCTCACCATTGCAAAATTTCAGTATTGTTCTTGATTTCTTCTTGTTATTTGCTTTAATTCTTAAATTAGCCGGTAGAATGAAAATGGAATTGTGATAGTTTTAAATTTTATTAACTGACTATAATGAAATGGGTTGTGTTTTTATAAGTGATTTTGGATTTTATGTAATGAGAGGAATTATTCACAATCTTAGGAATATGAAACACCTTATTTGCTTAATCAATTCCTATTTTCAAAAACTCAAAATCCTTCAGTATCGCCTCTCTAAAGTGATCGAAATTGCCTATAACCTTGCACTTCCTGTTGCCGCCCCCCTTCTTCATTGCGGTTTTGGTCTCCCATGTCCAGTGCAGAAAGCAAGTAGTAGCAACAACATATGGGTTTTATGGAATCTTTTTTTTATGCTAAGAAAAGGAATGAGGAAAGTTGAGAAAAGAGCATATGGGTTTAGTTTTGTTATGGGTCAATAGAAATGTTGATTTAAAATAAACGGTGATAATGAATATATATGTGATAAGATGAATATACATGTGATCAGGTGAAAATCAAGATAGTTTAATTGGAAGAGAAGATAAGAGTAATTTAGATATTTTAATAATTTTTAAATTTATATGTTGATTTTTATTAATTGATTAGCAAAAAAAAATACTATAACATTATCAAAAATATCAATAATTTAATAGAGTCAAAAAATAAAAATATTTTAATATAATTTTTAAAATGAGATATTAAATCCTACTATAGAGCAAAACTCAAAACTCAAGAAGATAATCGTATTTATCCCTTGTTATTATGGTCAACAATTTGGGCCAAGAGCCAAAATTATAGTTAGCTCAACGCTTTTACTTGGGCGTTGGGAGTTGGGACCATCTTCATTTGAAAGCTACTAGATCTTCGCACATATCCTTTTCTCGGGAAACCAAATAAAAAATTCAAATTATTGTTGAAGAATTTCATTTTAGGAAAGGCGAGCTTGAAATTTGGTACATGTTTCAGTAGGAATTTAGGGAACTTGCAATGCAACTTGGCAATTGTGGGTAGTTGGGATCTCAAATCTGGAATGGCAGCTGAAATATTTCAGGTTTCTTTCTTGTTCTAGTCCTCCTCTCCACCATACATAAAAATTATATAGAATCAACTTCCTTATAGTATTATGTCCAGATAAAAGTTTGTTAATTTTATTCTATATTGTGAAAGATTTAACTATAATACACATAAAATTAGGTAGCATTTCATAAAATTAAAAATTAAGTGATAAAAATTTAAGAGTTAAATTTTAAGTATTAAATTATTTAAATGCTGCAAGTTTTTAATTATATAGTTATTTGGTATGAACTGAAAATTAAGAGCTGAATCTAATTAATTTATTTAATAATTGTCATTGTTGAATAGATATTAAATGAATATTGTTTTTAAAGGAGAGTTTATTGATTTATTAAGGGTATATAAATCATATTAATAAAAATATTTTAATATATGTTGGTTGACCTGTTAAGAGATAATTTTAAGTTAAAACTCTTGACTTATTATTTTAAAAGAATGTTAAATGAATTAAATTTTTTTAGTAATGGATAAATAAGATTATCAAACAAGTTTAAAAAATTAATAATTTTAAATGTTAAATGGTGTCATCGAATAGCTCTTTACATTTATTTAATTTCAATTACAATTCAAAATGTTGCCCTACATATTATTGGCACCTCCTATGCATATCAAATAAATCATGTGTGATCATATAGTATAGTTATTATTTGAAAAAATAAAGGAGGATTCTTCTAAGCCTAAAGGCTAAGATTCCCTTAAATGCCTTTAAAAAATTAAGTGATTAAAATTTTAATTTTAAATATTAAATGGTGTTATCAAATAGCCTTTTAGATTTACTTAATTTCAATTATTTACTTAATTTCAATTACAATTCAATAGCAAGTAAAATGTTCCACTACATACTATTGGCACCTCCTATGCATATCAAATAAATCATATGTGTGTGATCCTATAGCATAGTTATTATTTGAAAAAAGAAAGGAGGATTCCTCTAAGCCTAAAGGCTAAGATTCCTTTAAATGCCTTTCACAACATAGATTGAAGTTTAAAAAATTAAGTGATTAAAATTTTAATTTTAAATATTAAATGGTGTTATCAAATAGCCCTCTACATTTACTTAATTTCAATTACAATTCAATAGCAAGTAAAATATTCTACTACATATTATTACCACCTCCTATGCATATCAAATAAATCATTTGTGTGTGATCATATACTATAGTTATTATTTGAAAAAAGAAAGGAGGATTCTTCTAAGCCTAGAGGCTAAGATTCCTTTAAACGCCTTTCACAACATAGATTGAAGTCTCCAAAACTATCAAAATCGACCTTGCATGTTGTTGCAGACATGTGAGAAGTATTCTTGCACTAAAAGGAGAGAGGAAACTGATGTTTTGAAAAGCACATTAGACTGATTGATCAAACTAACAAAATTAAAAATCAAATTAATTGTCAATTTGGTTTAATTTGAATTGATTTTAATATTATTTTTATAATTTTAATTATTATAAATATATTTTAATATTTTTTCTAATTTTTATAACTATTTTAATACTATTATTAAATCATTTAAATCAAATAAGTTAAATTGATATAATTAAAATCAGTCAATTGGCTAATTTATTAACTAGTCCAATTTTAAAAGTAACATAATGGAAACTACTAAAAAGTAAATAAAAAATGAAATACTAAAATTATTAAAAAATTAAACAAATATGAAAAGAGAATTCAGTCACGACCGTTCAAAATTGCCAATAAGAAAAGATAATAAAGAAAAGAATAAAAAAATATACATTAAATCCTTAAATTATATCTATATATACTATAATATATAAATATTGATGCATACTATCATTTGGCATATTATATATATATATATATATATATATATATATATAATTTAAATGTGTGAGTGGCACAGGTAAAATTAGAAAGTGAAGAAGCTAAAATTATTTTGTGTTATTTGCAGTCGAATCCACTTGTTTGCAGCTTTCAACAATGGCATTGAGTAGGTTACTGAAGAATGAAGATCCGAAATGTTCTTATACCCTCATATTTAACTGATTCTATTGTTACCTTTTTCAGATTGGAAATTAAAAGTGAAGCTTTATGAGAAGAAAAGGGCTTTTGCGATTCACGGCGGATAGTGCGTTCACACTGCTAAGCATCTCTCCCGAGCATAAAGGCTTTTTACCATAAAAGCCAAATTTACATTTTGGATACTTCATAAGAGAATTGGCTGAGGGTATAGAGTTTATTTTTTGCTTTTCCTATCCCATCCAAGTTTTAGAATATCTTGCTTTTATAACATATTTTAATTGTGAGATATATTTTAAAACTCGTTTATTAATCTCTCTTTTGATAGATGTTTGAATTGATATGAATATATTATCTATTATGTTTTAAATATGTGTTTACATAAATTTATAAATAGATCAAGTTGAATAAATCTGAATTGAGTTGTTTTATCTATTTGAAAAATTAAAAAAAAAAAAGCTTAATTTTAATGAATGCGAGCATATGCCTCCACAATTCGATTAATATCAATGGAAACCTCTTTTACATTTGATAATTACATGATTCTTTACTTTATCTTTTTAATTAAGAATTTAATGACAGAACATTATCTTAAGTGCACAACCAATAATCTTTGGCAAATCCACACATAAAATCAACCTTGTTTGTTTTTATAATTAGTATTTTCATAATCAAACTGGATTAACCGATCAAACTAATAAAATAGAAATTAATTAATTAAAAATCAGCTAAAATTAAAAAATAATCAAAACCAAAAAATCAGTCGAAATTGAAAATAGAATCAAACTGATTTAAAATAAAACAAGTTTTATGAAAAATTTAAAAATATTTCTAAATAGTTTAAATGTTAAAAATAAAAATAAAAATATTATATTATATTTTTAAAATTTAATAAAAAAAATTAAAAAAAATAACTTATTAAATCATATTTGATCAATTAATCAAATTAAAAATTGATTAGCCAACGAATTCAATCTCTTATTATATTTTAAAAATATTGCTTATAACTATTTAGCCCTCCTCTAACTCTCCATAATTTTTGTACGCATGAATCTTTGACTTAATCAAGAATTAGGATACAAAATAGAAGGCCGTCATAAAATTCAAAGCAAGTGGACTAATTCGAAAACTTAATCATAAATAAGGAATACTAGTAAATTGATATGTATGCATTGCATCATGAGAACATGTAATAAAATCCACCTTAATCAAGAAAAGAGGTTTTTTATGGAGGTTGCAATCAGCATCTTACATTTTAGACAACTTGCCTCATGATTCTAATCATCATTCTCCCAACCAAAACAAAATAACCTATATTAGCTTTCTACTAATCAATTCAGCAGCCGCTAGATAAGTTCTTCCCCACAATCAACAAGTGCTGCAATAATCTATCATTTTAGGTTGTTCTAAATTTGATCGGAATTTTATGAAATTAAAAAAAAAAAAGTAATAACAATATATATATATAAACTTCCAGCTTCGGAATATGTTTATTTTATGAAAAAAAGTCATTTTATGAAATTTGAAAAAATATATTTATTTATGCAAAATTTTTCATGAGTCTATATACTTTAATTTAAAACATTAAATTTATAAGCTTTTGATGTGAGATAACGAACATATATTTAAATACACATATATATATAAATGCGATCATTTGTAGTGAGAAATTTTTGAGGGATTAGTGTTAAGATTGAGATTAAAAATTTTGCACATATATAAGTTCAAATTGAAGTGATCGAGTCATATCAGAACCCACCTAAAACAAGAAACCCTATCAAAAACAGACACAAAAAAGATAAATCCAAATATTTTGAGAGGACAAGAAAAAAAGGGGTCGATAATGTTGTTGAAGCAACAGCGGCGCGTGGCACAGAATTTAAGGGGACAAAAAAAGAGAAAGGACACAACAATACTATCGAAAAGGATAATGATGGAAACAATCAATGATATGAAGAAAAAAAAAAACATGCAAAGAAAGAAAGGGAATAGGATTTGCAGAGAATTTGTAATAGTGACCAATTTTACAAAGGAGAGGTGGTAGGGACCTATCCCATTTCCCATTCCACCACCACTCAACTCCAACTTTTTAGCTTTGTACAGTAATAATATTTTCAAAATCAAATCAAATATTGAATTAATTAAATAACTAACTTATTAATAAAAATATTAAAAAAATTTAAACAATACTTTTGATTTGAAAAACCAAAAAATTATATAATTTTCAAAATCAATTGAAACATAACTAAATCTATCATTAATTCTATTATTGTTAGTAGAATTTTCAAATCAGTATTAGCCAACAAAGAAAGAAAGAAAGAAAAAAAAAAAAGAGGATATGTATGAAAAATTTTATATGGCTATGGATTGATGTTATTGTCATGTTGGTTTTAAATATGGGTGTTAATGGGGTCGATCTAGTTGTGAAGCTTCGACACGCGGGGAAAAAAGGGTGGGGTATTCTTATAGTGATAATATTTTTGGCACAGAAAAGAGGGCAAGGAAGTAGCAGCCTCTGGTAAGGCACTTATGCAGTGTTATCCTGTGCTTACACCTAACCAATGTATATATCATCACATGGAGAAAAAGGAGTGATGTGGAGAGCACAACACATATAGGGACACTTAAAGCATTGTTTTCTAATGATAACGCCACCTTGCTGAGAGTGCGAGACAGAGTGTGTGTTGATATTGGCTTTAACCAAAGGAAATTCCATATTTTTTTTTTTCATTTTTTAAAGAAAAACTATATTTGTATGTTCTTTTCCAATCATAGATATAATAACATAAGTGATATGTTATAAGACTTTTTTTTTTTTTGTTTTTTGCAAGTTAACTCATGTAGAATCTAAGAGTAATTTGTAGTTGAGTTTATAAAATTAATTGTACACAAAATTAGATTATGTTTTGTTAAAAAATAAATAAAATAAAGAGAGAAATGAAACTAGTTAATTTTATAATAAAAAATTACATGAAAGAGAAAATATATCTTAAGGTATATTAAGTTAAATATATATATATATTTTTAATTTTGTTTTTTTCAGTACTTAGTTTTGTAGTCGAGTAACTAAGATTCTTACTTAGGAGAAGAGTTTCGAGTTCGAGCTCTTTTTCAAATATAGTAAGATTAATTTTTTACATGTTAAATTGATTGGTATGAAAAAAAAATTCAAATAAACTTTCATCCTGATCCCTCTTTTATTGTCAATACTAATCCATTAACGTTATACAACTCTTTATAATCATATATAGGGTCAAAAGTATTTGTCTCATAATATAAGATGTAAGGAAATCAAAGTTGATAATTTTCCTTCATTCTAAATATTCTCAATATATCAAAACAAAATGTTAAAAGCAAAATATTTAAGATTGAATTTCATCCCTTTGGCAGTTTCCATTGTATTAATATTTAAGAAGAATAAATATTTCATAATTTTTAGTCTAATCAATGCAACTTAGCCTTTAAATTTTAGGGTGTAAAAAAAAAAAAAGAATACAGATAAAATTAAGAAAGAGAAGGTACTCATTTGTGGGTTTTTTTTCTTTTTTTTTTTTTTGGGGGGGGGGCATAGTATTAGAAGAATAAAATTGACTTATGTCAAATTATAAGCTGGAATGACATTAAG
>CATIWR010114036.1:0-21125 GCA_949677035.1 Omphalea diandra
GGTGTATGTGATAATTGTATGATATGATTATACTCTATTACATGTATATATGATTGAATTGTTACATGTTACATGGAAATAATATGATTATGTTCTATTACATGTATATATGATTGAATTGTTACATGTTACATAGGAATACAGACCAAGTGAGAATTAAATGCTCTTAACGATTACTTGACATATCATTTGTGAATAAGCACTTACATATGGAACTAAAAGGGGTGTTGTGATCAACTTGTCAAACACTTGCAAATTACAGGAAGATGGACCAATAGGTCCCAAACCATATGTTACATGAATCACATGAATATCTCGGGAGCAATGTTTGCCTTGCTCGGTCACGACAAAAACAAAGCTATTGCATTTGCACTTGTATAGTCAATTGTTATACTTGCAATGTATCTTGATGATATTTGATTATAGATTATGCCATAAGAATGTGATTATTGTTTTTATTCATTGAGTCGCGACTCACCAAATCGCAATTATTTTTTAGATACTAAAGCATAGAATTTGGATACTTTGATACATAAAGTTTTGCATAAAGACACATGGAACACAGGTCGTCGACTGAATTCCAACTCTCTCTTCTTGCATCATGTACATACATTTGATAGGAACTAGTTATGGTCACTTGTCCTGACATTAGTTAACACATGTGTACATTAAATATATATGGGATTATATATGTATGATGAATAAACCTTAATGTGTATGCATTTCTGAACATGAAATGCCATAATTTGCAACTGAAGACGATAGTTACAGTTGGTGGTATCAGAGGATTCAAGCACATGCGGGGCAGACATGCAAATCTCGGTGTGTATGACATCGCGGGACTGACGGGCAAATTCTGGATGTTGAGTGCTGTAATAGGTACCGATTGTAGCATTACAAATTATGGTAGAAAAAAAAAAAAAAAAATTAGTATCAAAGTAAATATGAATATGGTCGTTACATTTATTAGTATCAGAGCAAATATGAATACGATCATTACATATAAAGTTTTCATTAGAGAACACTCATTGTATAAAAGTCCATGCATGTTGCATTGGATGAATGTGAACCCAATTCTTTAAGAAAAGAAGAAGATATTGATGATCTTGTAGGTCCTATGAGTGAACTAAACATTGGCGAAGAAGGAAAGAATATGGATAAGCCATAAGACATGAGTAATGAGCCAAATGAAGATCCACCTCTTCCTACTCCTAGTGACGAGCAAACTCAGCTAGAAAAAGGACTAGATTTTTAAGAAGATCATCTAAGAGATCTTATAATTGGTGATCCATCAAGTTGGGTAACAACTAGAACATTTTTAGAAATGCATGTACTAATCTTGCTTTTGTATCCCTTATAAAGCATAAGATTATAGATGTGGCCATTCAAGATGAACATTAGGTTTTTGCTATGCAAGAAGAACTCAATCAATTTGAGAGGAAGAAAGTGTGGACTTTAGTTCATAGACCTCATAATCATTCCATTACTATAACTAAATGGGTATTTAAAAGTAAACTTGTTGAACATGGAATTATTGTTAGAAATAAGACTCGGTTAGTAGCCAAAAGCTATAACCAAGAAGAAGTAATTAAACTTGATGAGACCTTAGCACTTGTAGCTAGACTTGAAGTTATTAGATTTTTACTTGCATTTTCACCACACATAAATTTCAAGTTATATAAAATGGATGTCAAAAGTGCATTTTTGAATGGGTACATTGATGAGGAAGTGTATGTTAAACAATCCCTTAGTTTTGAAAGCCATTGCTTTCCTAACCATGTGATCAAGCTCACCAAATACTTATATGGCTTGAACCAAGATCCAAGAGTATGAGAGGTTGAGCAACTTTCTAGTAGATAAAGGTTTCTCCAAAGGTTTAGTGGACATGACTCTCATTTTTAAGGAAAATAATAGGGACCTATTGTAAATGCAAATATATGTAGATGAGATCATATTTGGTGCTACTAATGTTTGCTTATGTAAAGATTTCTCTGAAGTAATGAAGACTGAGTTTGAAATGAGCAAGATAGGAAAACTCAAATTCTTCCTTAGATTATAAATCAAGGAAGGAAAGAAATAAATCTTCATCAACTAAGCCAAATATATAAAATAACTAGTCCAAAGATTCACCATGGGAAATAGCAAACCATGTAAACTCCTTTAAGCACCAACATCAAGCTAGGTATGGATGAACATAGTAAGATTATGGACCAAAAGCTATACAAAGGTATGATTGGTAGTTTACTCTATCTCATAGCCTTTAGACCAAATGTTTTATTCAGTGTTTGCTTATGTGTTAGCTATCAATATAATCCTCAAGAGTCTCATTGCATGTTGTGAAACATAGTTAAATATCTTGTATGTACTCCCAACTTAGGACTTTGGTATCCTAAGAGTTTTTCATTTGAATTTAATGCTTTTTTTATGTTGATTTTGTTGGGTGTACCTTAGACAGAAAGAGCACTTTATGAACATGCCAATTACTTGGTCAGTACTTAATGTATTGGAGTAGTAAAAAGGAAAACTCAGTTGTTTTATCAACTATTTAAGCTAAGTATGTGGCAACTGACCTTTGTTGTGCACAAATCTTATGGATGAAAAAACAACTTCTCAATTACAAAGTAGTTGTAAATCAAGTTGCCATTAAGTGTAATAACAATAGTACCATAAATTTGTCCAAAAATCCCATACAAGATTCAAGAAGGAAGCATATAGATGATAGACATCACTTTTTTAGATATCACACTAGTAATGGAAATATTGTGTTATAATTTATTGATACTAACCATCAATTGGCACATATTTTTACTAAACCTCTTTATGATGAAAGGATGCAATTGATCAAAAGAGAACTCATAATAATTGATGGAAATACATTGGGTTAGCTTCAAATAGGTTATTATACTTCTTAATTTATTTATGATCATTATTGTGTGATACTTGATTATTGTTTCTTGAATTGATCACCATTAAAGTCTTTAAATTTAATATCTAAAGATTTTAATTATGTATGACATTGATCAATTATGCATATGTTAATTGAATTAATGATTATATCATTGAGTTTGATTAACAACATTCATCATATAAGTTTTAAAATTATTTTTGAAGTATTGTTTGAAAAACATGGCCAACAACCATTGCTTTTATCCCAATGATTGTCATGTTACTTGTGAGTTCATCATTTTGATTCGATTAGTCTCCATAATCTTTGTGAATCTCTAATGACCATTGTTCATTACCCAATGGTCATTGTGAACCAACCACCATCGTTTGATGAAGAACACTTGTAAGGGAAAGCGAACGGGCATGCCCAATAGTCATTGCATAACTTGCAATAGCCATTGAATACTCCCAATGATCATATTTTTTAGAAAAAAAGGGAGTTCATTGAACTTCTATTTAAACCCCCTTTTCAACTTTACTTTACTTTCTCCTATTTTCTCTCAATTTTTACTACAAATTGTTGCATATTTCCTTACAACAGACACTCATTCACACAATCAAATGGTACCTGAATTAGATTCCATCAAAAGATATAAGCAACCTCTTAGAAAGAACCCCTAATCTTCTTATTATAGCTCCAAAATTGAGAAAAATCTGACATCAATGATAGCTCAACAAAAGAATAGAGCTGTAGAACCCTCTTCAACCTAACAATAATCTACAAAATCTAAAACTAGCCAAGATTCAAAGGGGAAATGGAAGGCCACCAAAATAGACTACACTCCCATACCCTTAACTCCTCATTCGATTCAGTAATTTTATCTCAAAGTGAAAAGGAAAAGGAATTAGCTCTAAAATTGTTGAAGAGACATCTTAGAGGTGGAAAATTTTTAGACTAAAATAACCTATAAAAGTATGGGCTAGTTGAAAAGGTGGAAGAATTAGTGGTTGACATAGGATGGGAATTATTTTGTCATCCCAGGGAATCCTCATAGTGGAATTCCTCACCACTTTAGAAGTGTTAGGCAGTGATTGTGAAGTATGTGCTCAATAAGGCATAATAAATTTAGGCTATTTAGGAAGAAGTACACACTTATACTAAATGACTTGGCTAAGTGTTTTAATGCTGCCTTATCTGGTTTGATAGAGCCTCCTCCTACTTTCAAAGTTGATGTCAACTTATTTTGGAAATTGATCACTAATGGAAAAGTAATTATAACAACAATAACAATAAGGCTTCGAATGTAACGACCATTTTATTTACAAATCATGGCATTCATGTTAAAAAAAACATATGCATAAAGGTTTTTTCATCATACATACACATTCTAATATGTATTTAATGCACATACATGTTAACTAATGTCGAAGGCTAGTGAACATAAGCTGGTTCATATCTTGAAATTTGTTCATGACACAAGCAGTGAGAGAATTCGAATTCAGTCGATGACCTGTGGTGCAAAACTCTATGCTCCAAAGTATCCAAACCCTATGCTTCAGTATCTGAAAAATATAATTGCGATTTGGTAAATTGTGACTCAATGAATAAAAATAATAATTAGATTCTTATGGCATCACCAAAATAAGAACATCATCAGGATACATTACAAGTATAATAATTGACTATGTAAGTGCAAGTGCAATAGATTGATTTTTATCATGCCCTTGCAAAGCAAATACTACTCTCGGGAATTCATGTGATTTAAGTGACATTTGATTTTTGCTTGCCAGCATATAACAAGTGAATCATTTGATCAATAACATGTGCCAATATGACATATTAGTCCCTTTTCCATGAGATTTGTAAGTGTTTGACAAGTCGGTGGCAACATCCCTTTAATTCCATATGCAAGTGTGCATTCACAATAATCCACCAAGTAATCATTAAAAGCATATAATTCTCATTTGACTTGTATTCACATGTAAAGTGTAATAATTCAATCTCGTATATATGTATTAAAACAAAATCATATTATAAAATTATCACACATACATATTAGAATGTAATTATGGTTTTTACTCACCTTTTAATGTGACCAACCTTTATGGTAGGTTTGGTTCTCTCTCTAGGGCTTCCTTAAAGTGTTGAGATCCTAAAATTTGAAACATACACGGTTGTAAGTATGTCAAAATGATGATGAATGCTTGGTACGCAACTATGGCATGATTCATGCAAGTGGAATGTTTGGCATGCAATTATGACATGATCCATGAAAGTGGACCTAGTGTTTATGCATATTTTCCTTATATGGCAGCCCGACCTTGCTATACTCTCAAAGTAATAACTCTAGATATACTTATCCAAATGACTTTTTTTTTTTTTCAAATAGATACATAATAATACAACATACTCAAATTCAGGTCAATAAGACACAAAAAAAAAAAGTCATCAAAACACATAAAGGAACATTTTTCATGTTTTAATCATTGTCTAATTCAGCTTATAAAGTCATCAAAACAAATGTCCAATCTCAAGGTGAGCAGGTTTTCAACATGTTGCCAAACAGTCATAATGATGGGGCAATATCTCAATAACCATGTTAAGTTTGGCAAAAATTTTCACAGGCATGTATATCATATACAAATATACAACTTTCAAGTTTGTCACATCATCAAATTATGAATCTATGGCCATCAAATTATTGAAAAATAAAATTATAAGACTAATGAGGTTTCATCAATTTCAGGTCTATCACAATCAATGAGCCATATTTATTTCCACATAACAACTTAAGCAAAAATGTTTTACAAGTACTTATATAGGATATAACCCTACAAATTTCATGTTTTTCGCTTTGTCTAAATCAGAACATAAAGTCATCAAAATATAGGAAAACAGAAAGACTGAGGTGATTTCAGTTTATTATGAACCAACCCTAATGAAGGAGCCATATCTCCTCACAGACATCAAATTAAGAAAAACTGTTTTACATGCATCTATATGGGGCATAAGGCTATAACCTCTATGTTTTACACTTTCCCTAATTCCTATTCTATGGATATGAAATCATAGGTACAAAATTCTGCTCTAATAATAAAATTAACACACTCAGCTCTTGTTTCTCTTAAATTTCAACTTCCATGCATTAGCTCCATCTAAATACTCCATAATTCTTACTAACCATGCATGATTAACATGTCATAGGGGAGTAATTTCATGTGGGAAGAAGATTAATTAACTTACCTATTTTCTTAGAACCAAAAAAGCTTAGGATTCCTTCATAGGCAGCTCAATCTTCTCCCTCTCCTTATTCTTCTTTTTCTTCTTCCTTTCTTTCTTTTTTCCTTAGCTCTCTCTTTTGTCTACTTCCCTTCACATTTAACCTCTCTATTCTAATCCTAAAGGCTAAAACATTCCACTTGTAAACCTATTGTAACAAGAAAAAATCTTAGTGTCTCATTTCCATTGGTTAGGAGTTCACTTTTCCCCTTGAGTCCCTCTTCTTCACTCCTTCATCACCTCTATCCATCTCCTAATCCCCATATTCTCCTTATAATTGTAAATAAGCTATAAAATACCATTATTTATGACACTATAACATGCGCGCAACATAAGATAATTTGCCATGCAACTATGCTAACATTACATATATGTTCAAGTGTCCCAAATGCAATGGTGCAAGTGTCATCATCTCGCTTATCTAATTCACATATCTAACTGATCATTTATCTATTGCATATGTTCATGTAAGAATGCCAATGAATATGGATAGGGATGTTACATTTCTTCCCCTCTTATGAAGAATTTCATCCTCGAAATTTAATACCTATAAACAAATATGGATATTATCGTTTAATGTTCTTTTCGGTTTCCTATGTAGCCTCTTCTTGTGAGTGGTTTGTCCATAACACCTTAACCAAAGGATTTCTCAAATTTTTTACTATTTTTGTCATATAAATAAATGATTTTATTGGTTCTTCAATGTAGTTTACATCATTTGTAATTGTTATTGTTGGATCCTTAAGTATATGTATAAGATCAGACTAATACTTTCTGAGCATACTCACATGGAATACATCATGGATCTGAGCCATCTCTGGTGATAGTGCTAAATTGTAAGCAAATGGATTGATCGAGGACTTAGCTTCCCCGTCTTGCCACATATAATTATTCATTTCTATTGTGAAATTGAAGGAACACTTTGCCCCCCACTTCATATTCCATTTCTCTTATGTGTTGGTCTGCATAGCTCGTTTGCTTATCTTGTGCTGCTTTAAGTTTGCTCGTGATTACCTTTACCTTGTCCATAGTGTCTTACACTTGTTTTGGCCCTTTTAAAACACGCATCCCTTTTTTATCCTAATAGATAGGACTTTAACATTTTCTTCTATATAGTGTTTCATATGGTGCCATATATATACTGCTATGATAATGATTATTATAAGCAAATTCAATCAAGGCAATATATTCATCCCATGCACCTTTAAACTCTATCACATAAGCTTAAAACATGTCTTTAAGTGTATGAATTGTCCTTTTTGATTCCCTATCTATCTAAGGGTGAAAAGCATTATTAAAACTCAACTTGGTACCTAAAGCCTATTGTAAACTAGCCCAAAATCGAGATATAAATCATGGAACTCTACAGGATACTGGAATGCCATTTAATCTGACAAATTCATCTAAATATTTTTTGGCTAAGCGCTTAAGTGAACTAACCCATTGAATAGGCAAAAATTGGGCTGACTTAGTTAGCCTATCAATGATCACCCATATAGCATCAGTCTTCTTCAAAATTCTCAGTAATCCATATACAAAGTCCATGGTTATTCTTTCCCATTTCCATAATGGAATCGTCAATGGTTTCAATTTTCTAGTTGGTTCTTGATGTTCCGTTTTGATTAGCTGACAAGTCAAACATGTTGAAACATAGGCTGCTACATCTTTCTTCATTTTAGGCCACCAAAAATGAGATCGCAAGGTATTATACATCTTCATCATTCTTGGATGCATGGCATATGAAGCATTATGTGCTTCTTCTAGGATTTCTCTTTGCAAGTTATCAACATTAGGCATACAAATACGAGAACTCGACATCAAGGCATCACTTTGAATATCAAAATCTCTAGCTCCCATGTTTTATGATTTTAATCATTCTATGCAACTTTGGATCCTTTCCCTATGCCTCTTTAATTTGATCATACAACATTGCTCTCACTTGAAAAGTAGCAATCAATACCCCAGTCTTTGTATGTTTAGTTCTGCATTCATATCTCATAATTGAACTAAATAAGACAATGGAAATACTTGTAAATGAGCTACATCACTTCTTGATTTCCTATTCAAAGCATCAACAACCATATTTGCCTTTCATGGGTGATACTAAATGGTGTAATCATAATCCTTTATGGTTCTAACCACCGCCTCTACCTCATGTTTAATTCTTTTTGGCTCATCAAATACTTCAAGCTCTTATGATATATAAATATCTGAAAAGTTTCTCCATATAAGTAATGTCTCTATATTTTCAAAGCAAACAAAATTGCAGCAAGTTTTACGTCATGTATTGGGCAATATAATTTATAAGGTTTCAATTGCTTGGATACATATTCAATTACCTTACCATGCTACATTAAAACACATCCCAAACCTTGATGAGAGGCATCACTATATACTACAAATCCTCAATTACCAGTAAGAAAGGCTAACACTAAAGCATATGTCAATCTATCTTTTAATTCATAAGAACTCTCTTGAAATGCTTTAGACCACTGAAATGTTGAATTTTTCTAAAGTAACTTAGTTAAAGGAGGAACTATAAGTGAAAAACCCTCAACAAATCAACGATAATATCCAGCTAGTCTTAAGAAACTTTGGGCTTTTATAACATTTTTTGGGGTTTCCCATTTTACTATTGATTCAATTTTGTTTGGATCCACCTCTATGCCTTTTTCAAAAACTATATGTCCTAAAAATATCACATGGTAAGTCCAAAACTCACACTTGCATAATTTAACAAATAGTTATTTTTCTCTTAAAATTTGCAACACAATCCTTAAATGTTGTTCATGCTTCTCTTTGCTCTTTGAATACATCAGTATGTCATCAATGAACAAAATTACAAATTTGTCTAAGTAAGGTTGGAACACTTTGCTCATAAGAGCCATAAACGCAGTTGGTGCATTAGTTAAACCAAATGGCATCAACAAAAATTCATAATGCCCATACCTGGTTTGAAAAGTTGTCTTTGGTATGTATGGGTTTGAAATTTTGAGATGATAATATCATGATTTAAGGTCAATTTTAGAAAACACACGTGCTCCTTATAACTGGTCAAACAAATCATCTATCCTTCGTAAAGGATACTTATTCTTCACAGTAACTCGATTTAACTGCCTGTAATCAATACACAACACCATTGTCCCACCTTTCTTTTTAACAAATAATACTGGAGCACCCCAAGGTGACGCACTAGGTCAGATGAATCGCTTTGGTCTTTAGTTCTCCCAACTCAGCTAGAGCTATCCTATAAGGTGGAATGGATATCGGTGCAATTCTAGGGACTAACTCAATTATGAATTCTATCTCCCTATCTGGTGGTAAACTAGGTAAGTTAGCTAGGAAAACATCTAAAAACTCATTTACCACGAAAATATTCTTAAGTAATTCATTTGTGAACCTTGTGTATACCATATGTGCCAAATAAGCCTCACAACCACTTTTAATCATGCAAAAAGCCTTGATAGCAGAAACTATATATACAAGTACAATTTGCCTGTCCTCTTGAAACATAACCCTTGTATGATTTAGAGATTTTGGAACAACTTCCTTAGTAAAACAATTCACTATTACATGATATATGGACCACTAGTCCATACCTAGTATCACATAAAATTCACGAAGTGGTAACAATGCTAGATCAACATTCAATTCAACGTCATCTATGTGAATCACACAATCATAACATACCTTATCCACAATAATCACATCTCTCAAAGGAATATTAACATATAGATTACTACCTAAAGGTTGATGCTTACTATACAATTATGATGCCATGTTCAATGAAATGAATGAATGTATGGAGCCAGAATCAATTAACGCATCAACTTATAAATCATGAATAAAAAGTTTACCAGTGATTACTTCTAAAGCAACAATAGCTTCTTGTCTAGTCATGGAAAATATTTTAGCCTGTGTTGAGGGTCTAGAACTCTGACCTTATGATCTGCTCGTACCATGGCAAATTGTGGTTGTTCTACCTCTACCTCTACCCCTACCAAATGATACTCCAACTCCACTTGCCATTGAAACTTCAATTATGGGCTTTAATGTAGCTTTGCCTCTACCTTTGCCTTTCTCTGACATTCTAGTTCTTTTAGGACAATCTCTAAGCATATAATCTCCACATTTACCTTTCCTTCTATTAAAATCTCTCACAAACTCAATAGGCCATCGTTTTACTCGTTGCTCTATCATTTATTTTTCTAATCTTTCCACCCTGACTGTAACAACTTTTTGCTTGGTATAACTTTTAAGATTTGCAGCCATGATCTTACTTCTAATCTCATATCCCAGCCCCTCTTAAAACTTTCAACATTTATCTTTGTTAGTGGCCACCATGAATGATATATAATGAGATAATTGATTAAATTTTATCTCATACTCCATTATAGTCATCTCCCTATTCTTTAGGTCTTTAAATTTCCTTCTTTTATCATCCTTGTACACTTTTGGTATGTAATTATTGTTGAACTCACGAAAAAAATTATCCCATGTAAGCATTGGAGGCTGGACATTACTCCCTATAATAGTTTCCCATTAATCATATGTATCCCCCTGTAATAGTGACACTGCATAATCAAACTTTTCTCATGGTGTGTAATTCATCAAATTCAAAACTCTATGTGTTATTTTTAGCCATGTTTTTGCCATTGATGGATTGATGGTACTATTGAAGTCCACTGAACCTTGTTTTCTTAATTTGTCATACATTCTTTCACTTTGAATTTTGGGACGCGCATTATTGGTTTACCAATTCTATGTTGTTGTTGCCCATGAGATATATGTGTGTTGTGCATGAGAATGTGTAGGAGATTGAAGTCTGTCAGCAAGTTGATCTCTTAATGGTTGGCCTGATGCTTCAATGGAATGCAAATTAGCTTACTCCTCTCTTTCTAGTGAGCCATGGGTACTACCGTGACTACCCTCTGTTAATGCCCTATAGATATAGAAGACTATGTCATATGATAATGCATAATAGTGCAAAAGTCATATCATGTTCATATGTATGTCACAATGGAACCTATCCCTGCTATGATACCAAAAACTATAATAACCATTTTCATTTACAAATCATGACATTCATGTCCACAAAAAAATATGCATAAAGATTTATTCATCATACATACACATTTCAACATGTATTTAACATACATATATGTTAACTTATGTTCAAGGATAGTGACCATAAACTGGTTCCTATCTAGATATATGTACGTGGCACAAGGGGAGAGAGAGTTGGAATTCAGTCAATGACCTATGATCCATGTGTCTTTATGTAAAACTCTACGCACCAAACTATCCAAACCCTATGCTTCAGCATCTTGAAAACATAATTGCGATCTGGTGAGTTGCAACTTAATAAGTAAAAACAATAATCAAATTCTTATGGCACCACCAACATATGAATATTATTAGGATACATTATAAGGATAACAATTGACAATGCTAGTGCAAGTGCAATAGATTAATTTTTGTCATGACCTTTAAAGGCAAACACTCTGCTGAGAATTCATGTGATTCAAGTGACATTTGATTTTTGTTGGCCAGCATATAATAAGTGATTCATTTGATTAACAACATGTGTCAATAGGACATATTGGTCCATTTTCCACATGATTTGCAAGTGTTTGACAAGCCGGTAACAACATTCCTTTAGTTCCATATGCAAGTTTTCATTCACAATGGTATACCAAGTAATCATTAAGAGCATATAATTCTCACTTAACTTGTATTCACATATAAAGTGTAACAATTAAATCTCATATACATGAAATAGAACATAATCATATTCCAAAATTATCATACATGCACATTTGAATCTTATTATGGTTTTTACTCATATTTTGATGTGACCAACATTTACGGTACGTTTGGTTCTCTCTCTAATGCTTCCTCAAAGTGTTGAGATCTTAAAATTTGATACATACATAGTTATAAATATGTGAAAATGATTATGAATGCTTGGTATGTAACTATGACATGACCCATGTAAGTGAACCTAGTGTTTATGCTTATTTTCCTTATAAGGCAGCCCGACCTTACCACACTCTCACAGTAATAACTCTAGATATACTAATCCAAATGACTCGATTCTTTTTTCAAATAAACTAGATACATAATTATACAACATATTTAAATTTTAGGTTAATATAAGACATATAGAAAATGTGGTGAATTTTTGAATTTTTCGCTATTTCAATATCATCTCAGTCTGAGTATGTCATACATTCTTGTGTATATCTCGAATTGTACAAATCCAATTGCAAAAATGACCAATCTTAAGTTACATAACACATAAAAGAACATTTTTCATATCTTACTCATTGCCTAATTCAATCTATAAAGTCACAAAATAAATTACCAGTCTAACGTTGAGAATATTTTTAACATGTTGACAATCAGTCGTAATGAAGGGGCAATATCTCAACAACCATGTTGAATTTAGCACAAATATTTCACAGGAATGTATATCAGACATAAATATACAAATTTCAAGTTTTTCACTTCATCAAATTATGAAACTATTGTCATCAAGTTCTTGGAAAATAGAATTATAATACTGATGAGGTTTCATTAGTTTCAAGGTTAGTCACAATCAATGAGCCATATTTCTTTCCACACAACAAATCAAGCAATACTGATTTATAGGTACTTAGAGGGGATGTAGCCCTAAAAATTTCATGTTTTATACTTTGTATAAATTAGACCATAAAGTCATCAAAATATCAGAAAATAAAAAGACTGAAGTGATTTTGGTAGGTTGTGAACTAACCCTAATGAAGGAGCCATATCTCCTCACACCTACCAAATTAAGCTAAACTGTTTTACATGCATATATAGGGCATAATCTACAACTTTTATATTTTACACTTTCCCTTATTCATCTTCTAGTGTTATGAAATTGTGGGTGCAAAATTCTGCTCTAATAATAAAACCAACACAATAAGCTCTTGTTTCTCTTAAATTTCAACTTCCATACATTAGCTCTACCTTAAATACTCCATAATTTCTACTAGCCATGCACGATTAACATGTCATGAGGAAGTAATTTCATATGGGAAGAAGATAAATTAACTTACATACTCATATGGGAAGAAGATAAATTAACTTACATATTTTCTTAGAACCATAAAAACTTAGGATTCCTTCCTATGTATCCCAATCTTCTCCCTCTCATTCTTTTTCTTCTTCTTCTTCTTTTCTTTCTTTCTTCCTTGGCTTTCTTTTTCTTCTACTACTTCTCACATTTAATCTCTCTATTCTAATCCTAAAGGCTAAAAAATTCCACTTGTAAACCTATTGTAACAAGACAAAACCATGGTGTCTCATTTTCATTGGTTGGAAATTCTTTTTTCCCCTTTAGTCCATCTTCTTCACTCCTTCATCACCTCCATCCATCTCCTAATACCCATATGCTCTTTATACTTTTAAATAAGCTCTAAAACACCATTATTTATTATGCTATAATAATTACACAACATAAGATAATTTTCCATGCAACTATACAATCATTACATATATGTTCAAGTGTCCCAAATGCAATGGTGCAAGTGTCATCATTGTGCTTATCCCATTCATATACCTAAATGATCATTTATCTACTGTACATGTTCATGTAAGAATTCTAATGAATGTGGATAGGGATGTTACATCAAAGATTAAGAGTGAAGCTAGAACAATTGCCCACAGGTTCCTCACCTGAAATATAAATGAAAGAGGTCAATCTAATGGAAACAACACCATAACAAATCTCTTCTACTTTTCGTGCATGAAGAATAAATAGAAGGTGAATACTCCCTTACTATTGATGCAGAGAATAAATGGGCAAGTGGATAAGGTAATCGAATTTGTAATGGCTCACTACATCACAAATGTTGGACTAGGATGGTTAATCCTAAGTCTATAACCTTTTTCGATATTGACAAAAAAGATTGATCATTACTAATATTTTTATTAAGTGTTGATTTTGCAGAAAAATAAGTCTCTCAAGTTAAGTTGGAAGAAAATCTCTCTAACTCCAAAGTGACTTGCGACCACAATTAAAAATTCGTGATCGTGACTCTTGAGAAGACTTGCTAAAAATCAGATAGGTTAAATCGTGGAGTCATTCTCGATCGCGAATAAGCAAAATGAAGCAAACCAAAAATGACAGATGAATTCGCGGTTTGTGTCGTGTCGGAGTCGTGACCGTGAATTACAAAAAGCTTCAAAAGGGAAAAAAGTCCACAATCAGAGCTTGACAAGTGTCCTAGGAAGCCGTTAGAAGTTAAAAATCACGAAAGCTACATGTTGGTAGCAACCACAATTTGAGAAGTGAAAGTTGCACAATTTGGCAGGCTATTTCTCGATCAAGATCGCGGTCTGTACAATGAAAATCTCAACCGCGACTTCTGCTGGCAGAAGAAACACAATGGCTATATTTTCCTGAAACACTAATGAAAAGCTGCCATATGAACTAATTGTTAGACATAAAGCCGCAACTTTTGACTTTCGTAAGGAAAATTGGAAATCACTAATGGAAAGTTGACACATGGACTAGCCATTAAACTAGCCGTTATTTTAGCCATTAAACTAGTCATTGGACTAGCCATTAAACTAGCCGTTAGTCTTTTTAGTGGAATTTGGGTATAATACTCCACCAAACATTAATAAACGACAAGGTTAAGAAATTCATTATCAAGAAAAAAAGCTCTCAATCTTTGCTACTCATTTCTTTCAATTTTCTTTGTAAGATTGTTAATTGTTGGGTGTGAGCATTAAACACCATATTGTAAGGTTGTAGTGTGAGCTTGTAAAACACATCGTGATAGGTTATTGTGTGAGCCTATAAAACACATCGAGATATGTTTTAGTGTGAGCCTTGAAAACACATCATGATAGGCTTTAGTATGAGCCTAGAAAAACTTGTGATAGGTTTTAGTGTGAGCCTTGAAAACACTTATAAAAGGTTTTTATGTGAGCTTGTAAAACACAAGTTGTATGGTTTGGTGTGAGCCTAAACACTAAGTTGAGTGTAAGCTTGTAAAAGACTAGTGATTGAGTGAAATACCTAATTGGTGAATTGGGGAGTAGACGTAGGGTTGGTTAATACTCGAACCACTGTAAATTGTTTGTCTCAATCTTCTCATTTTTCCTCCTCACTTCTTTGTTTTTAGAAAATTTCATACACCAATTCAACCCCCCTTCTTGGTGCCAAGGGCCAACAACATGTTTTTATAAGTTAATTGATACATGAGATATTAATTAATCACTTAAGCGATTTGATAGTAACACTAGATAAATGAACCAATTGAATGAAAGATTAGAAATCATAAGTTGTTAACAAGTGAAGTTGAACCCCTCACTTACTTCTTTTATTGATTGTTTTCTTTACAATCACATTGTTTATAGTTTATTTAGTTTTTATTCATAGTTTAAACCTTTTTCTACTTATGGTTTTTAAATAATATAAGGAAAATAAAGCTTAGTACTTATTGCACGATCTTTGTGGCAATGATATCTGTATTATTATATAATTTATTACTTGTCAACCTGTGCGCTTGCAGTTAAAGGGGTTATTTTTATAACACTAAATCCATATCATCTTATGACTCCATATTCGTGACTTTAGCGCTTGCCAAAGGCCTTTCCATTATCCTCCATATGCATTCCATAACTTAGATGCATTACCTATGTATAACATATTTGCCATGCATATGATGTGTGCTTCATATTTACATTAATTATATTATTTGGTTTATTGACATATGAATCTTGGAAATAGTTTGCATGCTTAGATTCCTTGACTTAGAGTTGGCCATGTTTGTGATCCATGGTTGAGATAAGCTCTTTTTTAAGTTGATAGCACCATTAGTCTTTAGGGTAGTTTAATCCTTTAGATCTTAAGATGACACTAACATATGTTTTCTCTTGGTAAGTTGAGATCCATTCACTTTTTCCTTATTGCACATTTATTAATAATTATGCATGTTAACCCCATTAGGAATCATATATGTACTCCTCTCTCCATGGTGAGTGCTTATAATGTATTGATGTTATGATTAACTTGAAGTGTGCTAGATGAATGCTTTAGGACCATCAATTAGACTAATTACTAATATGATTAAAATTGTAAATATGGACTGAAGATGTCCAACATTTTGATCCCTAAATTTGGCTGGCATGGGGTGCTTAACCTCTTTCCCTCGCTGTACCCAATTCCTAAACTTGATCTCTGATTGGGTTAGACATTGCATTTTGTGCCTCGAAAAATTTGAACCTGATGATGATAGCCAACCAAAATTGGGACAAAAAAAAAAAAAAAGAGTATGTTAGCCCATGCATAGGGATTGGGTAAAATTTTTATTTCTTCCTTTTTAGTTTTTCCCTAGACCCAAAATCCAAAATTCATATTGACCTCAATATATATTCAAGTCTATATATTTTTTTAAAACAAGAAAAGAAAAAAGAAAGTCAAAAAGGAAAAAAAAAAGAAATAACATGTGGCCATTAGGGCCACGTGTCAGAGGGAAGGGACGAAACCCTTCCCTCAACATTTCTTATAAATAGGAAATGTTATGTGCATTTGGGGGGGAGGGGGGAAGGGAGGGGGTTTGTGGGCTGGCGGAGTGAGCAAAAAAATAGAGAGACAGTGAAATTGGGAGAAAAAAAGAGAAAACATGGAAAATATGGGAAAAATATTTCATATTTGATTCAAGTCTAGCTATTGTTCAAATTCACCTTTTACTTATTCTTAGATTACAACATTTTATTTCTTTCGGATCTTGAAAAATATATTCCCAACAAAAAGGTACAACATGTGAGGGCTCTTTTATTTATTTTCATTTAATATTTGCTCAAGGCATAATATGATTTTCTTTTCTTTTAATTTTGTTATATTATGGTTGTGATTGTGTGGTAAATAATTTCATATATTAGTGTTAATATATATTATTGTGTTTTTAGTGTGGTATTTTCAACATGTTGTGGTTGAATATTTTTCGGTTAATTAGTTAAATGTTTTTGTATTTTTAGTATATATTATTGTATTTTTAGTCTGGTATTTTTGATATGTTGTGGTTAAATATTTTTGATAAATTAGTTAAATATTTCCTTATTTTTAATATATATTATTGTATTTTTAGGTGTGGTATTTTTGATATATTGTGGTTGAATATTTTCAGTAAATTAGTTAAATATATATGTATTTTTAATATATATTATTATTTTTGGTGTGCTATTTTTGATATGTTGTGGTTAAATATTTTCATATTTTTAATATATATTATTGTATTTTGGTGTGGTATTTTTGATATGTTGTGATTAAATTTTTTTCCAATGAATTTGTTAAATGTATCAATATTTTTAATATATATTATTATATTTTTGGTGTGGTATTTTTGATATGTTGTGGTTGAATATTTTTCAATGAATTAATCAAATGTTTCCTTACCTTTAATATATATTATTGTATTTTTGGTGTTGCATTTTAATATATATTATGACCACTTTCGTGTTGTGTTTTGGCATATTGTTAATTATTCTATTAATATATAAGTTAAATATTCTTTATTTTAATAAATATTATTATTATTCTTATTATTACTATTTTTATTTTTCACTCTTCTATGTAATTATGACATCTGGAGACTAACCATTGTATTGTAGGACACATTTATTCTGCTTTATTTATTTTTTATTTTTGAATATATTTGTAAATTCTCCATCTTCACTTGGCTTGTAAAATTAATTAATTCTTTTATTACTATTCCATATATATTTGCACCATGTTTATTATTTGCCTTGTGATACCTATATTAATTATGCGTGTGAAACCTGTAATAAACATAATGAATAATTAATATAGACAATTTATAAAATCACACCCAACTTCCGAACCTGACTCTAAAAGGGTGATGAGTTGGTTATTTTATATAGGATTTCAACTGTTTCCCAATTAGTCCAAGTCACACTAGGTGACGACTTTGATTTTCTCTGAGCTTCACCAACATATTGTCCCGTATACCCCTAGGACCCTGTTACTTAGATATAGTGGTATAGTCATAAGATCTTATTTTAATGAGGTACTCTACTGTATTGACTTGTGACAGTTGTCGATCAAGCACAGAGTGATAAAGCCCTCTTTCATAGGGGTGAAGATGAATTAATCCTTCTAATTCATTTATTAGGTTCATAATCCATTTTGTCCTAAAATTTTGTCTCGAACCAAAGTTGGGTGGTGATTCCATTTCAATTAGGGATGACACCAAAGTATTACACCACCTCGATCCATCGTTGACCATTTGGTCATCAATAAGGGCTTATAAACTTGTGAGGCCTTTTAAAGGGTCCTTTAATGATCCTAAATGCATGCTATAACTTGAGGTTATACTAATGTATGACCTCCATTCTTTCAACCCCACTATGGTCAATAAAAGGAAAGGAATCGCAAGTAAGATTCCACTCATTATAACACAACCTTTAAAATTGAGGTGCTCACAGTGGTGACTCTACTAAGGACTCATAATTGACTTGAGATTTAATCTTTGGTTCACTTTCATAATTGTATCCTTATTATTGATAGTTCATTACATTCATTTAGCCTCTACACTTCATCATATGTATTAGGTCGACCCTTTAGACAAATTAATGAATCCTTAGACTTGAGACCTAAGCTCCATTTAGGCTTAGGAGATGGTGAGGTGAGTTCATCATTCATAAGCCAAGTACCTTCAGGTATATCAAATGAGCGGTATACACAAATCATCCCCCAAGCTTATAAGAGCCATCAATTATAATAAACTCTTTAACCATTAAATATATGTAGGAACCAATAATACCATAGACAAGGGCACCTCTTTTGTTTTCATCTATTCATAGGGAGGATTAAAGTCCCTAACGAACATGACTAGGTTATCCCTTATGTAATTGTGCAATGTAATCCCATTCCCCTTTGATGTAAATGTTTAAAACCATTTATGTAAATAATTATGTATTCCTTATTCCTTGCCATGTAAATGATCTCTTTCATGTGAATATCTTCTATTCCTTATGTAAATACTTACATACATCCCCTCCTCCTTATAGTTAAAGGGATTTTTTTCCATTTGTACTTTCCCATCATCAATGTGAAAAGATTCCTTTTATAAACATTAATATCTTTTATTGATTCTCTAGTCTTTTTGTGCAATGTTCTTTTGGAACTTTTATCTTACTTGGCCTAAGGGACCATACATATTATTTATCCCATGTTGATAGAAGAATAAGACAAGTCCTAGGAAAGAGCCACTAAACCTCATGTGTGGGTATAATAAGGTCTAAAGGATCTTTTGTGAATAAAGAATGCATTTCATTTATACATGTGCCATTATTTATTCATACATCATATAAATAATCCTTATTTTGTAGCCATCATAGAGAAGAGGAAATAGGCTAGGTAGGAAGAGCAAGAAACCTAGCCTCATTTAAAGACTGGAGTTACTCATGGAATTTAGAATAACATTGGAAGTAGATAAAGGCCGAGTTTAGTAAGATGATGGAGGAGAGGGTCACCAAAGAGGTGAACAAATGCCTTAATGAGATCTTGAAGAAAGGGGAAGCATTTGCTAGTAGAACTGACAAGCGAAAGGCGCTAATGGAGACACCCCCTGTTGTCCCTTAGCACTAAGAAAGGGGGTTGAATTGGTGTATAAAAATTTAAAAGACAATGAAGAGGGGAAAAAGAATGAGTAGAGTTAAGACAACGATTTATAATGGTTTGGGTATAATTGACCCTACGTCCACTCCGTAATCTACCAATTAGGTATTTCACTATCTCAAGGTGTTTTCAAGCTCACACCCAACTTTTACAACTTGTGTTTTGATGGCTCACACATAACCTTACAATAATAGTTTTTTTAGGCTAACACACAACCTTACAACAATGTGTTTTTAGGCTAACACACAATCTTACACAAGTGTTTTCCTAGGCTCACACTTAGACCTTTCTTGAAGTGTTTTTACAGGCTAACACTATACCCTTACAACTTTGTGTTTAATGCTCACACCTAACACTTACAATTTCATAAAGAAAATTGAAGAAAATGAGTAGCAAAGATTTAAAGCTTTAATTTCTTGTAATAAATTTCTTAGCAACCTTATTCATGGCTGTTTGGTGGAGTATTTATACCCAAACTACACTAAAGAGACGTTACAGATCATAACTCATCAAATCTTTGAGACATGCTTGACAGATTCTGCATTAAATGCTTGACAGTCTCAATTCGCGGTCGCTACTACTCATTAACGGTCGCGAAATCCAAATTTCTGAAGGAAAATCCCATTTGTGTTTAACGGCTAGTCCACATGGCAGCTTATGATTAGTTCATCAGGAAAATATAGTCGTTACTCTTTTACCTACTTTCAGAAGTTGCGGTCACGAGCTTTCTTGTACAGGACATGATAGAGGACGCAAATTCATTTGCCAAAAAAGGTTATCTTCTTCTTCACGATGCATGGTTGCTACCAACAAGATGTCTTCATGAAATTTGACTTCCAACGGTCTACTGGAACACGTGTCATGCTGTGACTGTGGACTTGCTTCCTTTTTGAGTCACTTTGAAATTCGCGATCATGACTAGGGCATGACACTCACCGCGATTTCGTATGTCAATTTTAGACTCATTCATTTGGATGAATCGTGGCCGAGAATGGCTCCACGATTTCACCTGTCTGCTTTCTAGCAATGCTTCTTCATATATCGCGATCGCGAATACAAAGTAGTGGTCACGATTTAGAAGTCATTTTTCATACTTGAGGAATTTGGAGCTTCATCTAACTTTTAACTTTAGATAAAACTAAAGGCTGCAAAATAACACTAATTTGAAATATTAGACATGATCAATCTCCTTTGTCAAGATCAAAAGAGGTCCAAGACTTGGGTTAACTACCCTAGTCCAACAATCTCCCCCTTTTTGATTTTGACAACTTAGATTGA
>CATIWR010114047.1:0-15573 GCA_949677035.1 Omphalea diandra
AAAACCCTAATTCAAAAAATTGTCATTCTTAAACCCAAGCAAAACCCTAACCCATAAAGATTGCAGCTTTTTAAGGTTTACCGCACCTGGTTTGGATGCTCGCGAATCAGAACGTCAATCTGGTTGGAGGAGACCGGTAGCAGCTGCTTCTGAGTCGGAGAAAGGAGGAGGAGGGAGTGTCGGCCAACGCTACTCGAGACGCGTGACAGAACGGCTCTGGACAGCATCATAGCTGTAAATGGGAAAGAGGTGAAATTGAAGAGGAGGAGAGGGAGAGGAAGAGGAAGCTGGAGGATTTTACAGGGGAAGGAAAGTAAAGAAAAATAAAAAAAGCTTGCGCGCTTGGAAAGAGAGAGAGAGGAAAAGATTGTCGTGTTTACTTGATTACCGAATTGCCCTTATCCATTAGGAAATTTGCTCTTTGACAGTGATGGATTTGGGGGTTTTGAGAAGGGTATTATTGTCCGATTGAGATAGAAGGTTAGGTTTTTTTTGGAATTCTCCAGAAGCTTTCCCGGAGGACAAATGTGGTCGTTGGATGTGGTGATGATCAAGGGACTATCGCGTGAAGGCAAACGACACCGTGTGGATTATGTTAGACCAAATCCTTGTTTTACAAACTAAGTTTTTTTTCAACATTGTTAATGCTACTATTTTTAAATCAGACCCTTATGACCTGAACCAGAGTGAATTAATGAACGTTAAGAAATAAATATAAATTAATTAATATTTAATTCAGTTGGTGAGTGTATTTTTATTAAAAAGATAAAATTAATTTTTAAAATTTGTTTACATCTTTCAATCTCTTAAATCTTTTTATCCTTTAATTATGGAATAGAAAAGGGTTTAAAGAAAAAGCAATATAAAATAAATTTAATTTTAATAATATTTAATTATTCTTAAAACTCAATAAAACCTAAAATAATATTTAACTACTTATATGGTTTGAGCTTCAATTAATTTTTTTCTCATATTTTTTTGACTAATTTCTTTCTTACTTTAAAATCTCTAAATAAAGCTAATTTCATTGAGAGTTAAAATGATAGATTGAGAATATATACAAAAATATAACAGATATATAATGGTTTGGATTTGATCACTTAATTAGTTAGTTCTAATTTTTTTTTTATTAATAGTTGACATAAACTCATTAAAAATCCATTCATTTTTTACTTAACTTCTACCTAATTTATATCACTTATATTATTCTTTCCTTTTACCCACTGTTCATTTGGATGTCAAATCCTAGCCGATTAATTTGGTGTTGTCGTTGCATTGTTAAGATATATAAATCTCACATTTATCCTTTCAATTAAATTTTTAATACTTTTTTAATATACTATTATATTTTAACCTCTCAATCAATATGATATTAGGAATTATACGAGAGTGGGTTCGAGAAAATTAAAGAGTATAATATAAATAAAATTTAATGAGTGAATATTGTTTATGAGTTTTTTACGATGTAAATAAGAGTAAATGGAAATTAAAAATTTATATTCATTTGCTTTTAAATACTCATTTTTTTAACCTTCAAATTGAAGGTTAAAGGGTAAAAGGAAAAGATTTTAAATATTTTACATTCATTAATCTTATTAAAAAAACTCTCAAGTAAAATGAAGTTAATTAATCTCATTTTTATTTTATTTCATACTTTTCTATCATTCTTTTAACTTTTCTCCCTATCCTAAAACTCTCATGGAATACCTTAGTTAACATTTCATTACTTTTTATTTCATTCTAATATCTCATCTGTACATATCTTTTTTCCTCACCTTTAAAACTTTCATATAAAGCTTAAAATGTTTTCATGTTAAATGCAATTTTTCTTTATAAATAATAAAATTTATTATTATAAATAAAAAAGATACATACGAATAGAAAAAAAAAAGTACTATAGTGAGTCCATCAACAAATTAAAAGACAAATCTCTACAAAATCCATTAAGAATTTTCACAACAAACTTTCACCATTTACATTTTCCCTAGATCTCTTATACAAACAAGGTTGAATTACCCATATGTTGAATACAAGTCTCAAGCTTTTAATTTAAAGATTAAGAACAAAATAATCATTAAATCTAAACTAGATCTCTAGAAAAACTTATTTCTAGCAACCTAAATTATAAGATTTAAATTGTGTTAATTTTAACCCTAAATTAACTAAGTAATTTAAAATCTAGATTAAACAAGTTTGTGAAATTATCAAACTCACTCAATATTCTCACTAAATCCTTTCAAGAACTCAATAAGATAATTCACTCCGACAAGCAATTAATCAAAAACAATCTAATAATGTTATTAATGGTTGCATATGGATTTAAATACCCTTGATAAATGTTTAAGAAAATCCTCAAATCTTTCTCTAATTCGACTTTACATGCAGTAGCCAAATTCAGAATATTCTAATCCTATTTAGATAACTGATCTCATTCACACATAAAGACTAAAAGAAATAGCTCATTGGCTACCGAAATTTAGGCCTAGCTAACTTCTAGAACTAAAATACTTTAATTAAAGGTTTCTTACAAAGATAAATAACTAACTAAAGGCAATAAGAAATTAGGCCAATGAGAAGAAAATCCTTATGACATTAGGAAGACAATGTCAACTAAGCATATCTTGCAATAATTTTTTACTTTAGTTTTATCTTCATGTTTTACATGTTTTTAGCTTGAATTTCCATACCTAGGCCAGATGGTATTGAGCTTTGGTTCTTTGCACGAATTGTGCTCCATTAAATCAAGTTAAACACTCATTTTGAAAAGCCCAAGCTCTCATCCTTTTATAGTTAGGCTTCACGGAACCTATTGTCTTCATGAGCCAATCTAATTGTAATTTTTCCTTGCACAAAAGTTTTAAATGCATTCTTAAACTTTTTTAGCTTTTTTCTTGTGATTGAGTCTTGAAGTTGAAATGAATTTTTAGTTAACTTGTCTTGGTCAATTGGATTAATCTCTCTAATTTTTCCTTATATCAAATAAACTTTATAACTATATTGCTTCTAATCAAAATTTTAAAACTAGATCTATTGATGAATTGATTAATTAGCTGATTTTTTTTATTGAGTTGATTTCATCAATTTGATTCAATAAAGTATCATTTTTTAAAAAAAGTCAAGAAAAATATATCATAATACTTAAAAAATATTTTAAAATAAAAATAATATAACAACATAAATAATGAAGAATATTTTTAATAGTTAAAATTTAAACAAAAAATACTACTTTAAAAATTTTTGAATTTTAACAAAAAACATATTGTTAAGTTAGATCAATTTAGTTCAATGTATTGATTTTGATTTTCTTTTCTAATTTATCTTGCCTAAATCAATTTTAGTTTATTTTAATTAGTTTTTAATCCTTTATCGATTAATTCTCAATTTTATTGGTTGGATCAATTAATCTAGTTCGGTTCTAAAAACACTACTTTATTTCAATAAACTATTATCATTTATCTCCATCAATTTTGAGGTTTTTAGAAAAAAATGAAATAAAATATATATAATAAACATTGGAGTTAAAAAATAATTGTTAAAATAGAGTAAAATTTGCCACTAAAAGAAAGAAAAGCAACTGTGACTCTTTGAGTGCGTGTGAAACCAGTAGAGAATTTTGAACTGTTTTAGCAAAAAGAGCTAAGTTGTTGCATAGCTCACAAAGTTTTGCTTTTTAAAATGAAACTTAAAGTGAATATTTGATTATCGTTTATATTATTATATTATAATATTATAATTAAAATTTATTATTATATTAGATAAAAATTATTACTCATCATTAAATCAACATGTTGTAACTAATAACATAAAAAATAATTATATTAGATTAACAGTAATTTTTTAACATTGTTGGACAATATTATTAAATTTTTTACTGTAAAATTCAATTAAAAATTAGTAACATTGATAAAACGAATAAAACTTGTCCAATTCAGGAACACAACTACAGACAACACTAATACTATAGCTGTAGCTGCATCCAATCCATCATACCTTCAATGCTTCCAAGCCTCTTATCAAATAGGTTCAATTGCCTAGCAGCAAGTTCCCAGTACTACACCTTGGCAGATGGATGGAATGGAGGTCCTTTTTCCGGTATGTCTAGCAGATGGATGATCTGATGCAGATTTCCCCTTGGCGTCCTCATGGAATAACATAGTCTGGACAACCATGCATGTATTTTTGCTTATATGGATGTGTAACTATTTCCTATTTGATCGAACTCAAAATAGAAATAAATTATTGCTACAAATTCTTTTCGAATATTTATATGCACAGAAATTATAGCTATCTACAACTATTTCCTAATCTTTCATTGAATCAGCAAACGAAAAATTTTTTGTAGTGTAGGTGATGAGAGTCATTGATGGAATTCCACTTGCAAGGCTCAGTATTTTGATTCTAAGGAGCAAATATCAGTACTCAGTTAATTTTGCCTAATTAAGACCATAGTTAGGTAACATTATTTAAAGAAAATTCATGCAATAAAGAATCTCAACAATACAATGACATGATATAATCAAATACGAGAATTTGAATAAATCAAGAAATTAAAAGCGTGTTTGGTATCATCATTATTGTCTGTTTTGTTTTTGTATTCCAAATTTTTTAAAAAATAAACAATAGAAAATACTTTTAAAAACACTGTTATTCTAATTCTTTTTATATTTATCAAAAAAACATTTTGACAATAAAAACCCACAAATTCTTATTTTAATTTTTTTATTTTTAAAAATAGAAAATAGAAAGTGATATTAAACTAGCTCTTAAATCCTAATTGTAGAATAATGTGAAAATTTAATAAATTCGTCAAGAATTGTATGGACCTTTTTCACATTGATTAGCATGGAAGGTAACAATAAATACTTAAACTATTTAATTGTTCGTCAATTGGTCACGAATTAGAGGTGGTAAACGGGTCAGATCATTTTTGAGTTGATGCATTTTTTGATTTGGGTAGGATTCAGATTATCCAGATTTCAAATAATTTCGAGTCATTCATCGGATTGTGCATGTAGAAAGGATTTTTGGTTAGGTTCAGATTTCCTCTTAAAATTGATATTCCAAGTTAAATTGGGTTATTTATTTTTCAATTTTAAAATGTCTATTTGATTTTTTTATCATTGATGTGATATTTTTTGATAATTTGTTAAGAGAAAAATAATAATTTTCTTTTAAAAAATTATTTTTAGTAAGATAGATTTTACATAAAACGAAACTTTATTAAATGTTTAATAAATTAAATATAATTTATTTTTTAAAGCAAATAACTATATATAATGAAAATAATTGAATCAAGTCTGCGTAAAATTATATTCAAGTTATATATCAGAATTTAAATTAACTTACAAATAAACATATTTTGTTCAATGATAGAAAATCATTCATTGTAAAAATTTTTCTATATATTATGATAAAAATTTATATGATAAAATTAGATTTGCATTAATATATAATTTTATCATCATAAAAAATAATTTTTGTTAGATATTAAATTATTTAAAAAAATTATGATAAAAATTTAGCTTGATTACTTAAAAATTCAATCCTTTAAGTGATTTTAAATTATATTTAAAACTTCTAATTGAGTCAATTACACTGTAGTTTGATAAATTGATTTTTATTATATCTCAAGTCAAAAATAAAACTTAGTAAAATGTATTTAGATTTAGTTAACCTTTATATTTTTTCAATTAGTTCAATTAAATATAAAATTAAGTTTACAACTTAATTAATATACTACTGTTATTTTTATTCAATTTAATCTTGTTTTTACTTAATTAAATTTATTATATATTTCTGTACGGTGAATTTTAATTTTATACTTAAATTTAAAATTAAAAATGTTTAAAATTTAAATTTATAATTCATAAAATTTCTCAATCTCTAATTTTTTAAAAAAATTTCTCTCAGTCTTATTTAAAAAATTAATTTTATACACATGAGTTAAATTAAGATGATATTTTTATTTTTTATTCAATTTAATCTCATTCATGCTTAATTAAATTTATTTTGTATTTTTAGATGATTAATTTTAATTTTATAATTAATTTAAAAATAAAAATTTTAAATTTAACTTTATAATTCATAAAATCTCTCAATGTTTTCTTAAAAAATTAATTATTATATTTTAAATAATAATTATTTAAACTATTTAAAAAAAATTAAAAAAAATTTTAAAAATTATTTACATGAACTTAATTAAGATGATACTTTTATTTTATATTCAATTTAATCCCCTTTTTTGCTTAAATAAATTTATTATATACTTTTATATGAAAATTTTAAATTTTATATTTAAATCTATAAATTTCTAAATTTTAAATTTATAATTCATAAAATCTCTCAATATCTCATTTAAAAAATTTGTCTCTCAATTTGTCCTTAAAAATTTATTTTTTATATTTTAAATAATAAGTTATTTAAATCATTTAACAAACTTTAAGAAATATTTAAAAAATCAATTACATGAGCTTAATTAATATTATACTTTTATTTTTATTCAATTTAATCACATTTTGTAATTAATTAAAATTTATTATATACTTTTATTTGATAATTTTATATTTAAATTTAAAAATCTAAAAATTTTGAAATTTAAATTTATAATTTATAAATTTCCCAATCTCTCATTTAAAAAATTTTCTTTCATCCTCTCCTAAAATAAATTAATTTATATATTTTAAATAATAAATTATTTAAACCATTTTAAATAAAAATTTTTAAGAAATATTTGAAAAATCAATTACATAATATGAATTTGAACATTCTTAAAAAATTTATTTTTAAATAAAATTAAGGATTTTATTATTTAAATATATACAAATAAAGTTTATAATTTTAAAACATAAAATTAGTATAAAATTATTTATTTATCAACTAAAATAAAAATAAAATTTTGATATTTTGTGAACAAATATTTAAATTGAGTAAAAATAAAAATATGATCTTAGTAAGATTGAAACTTAATTTTGAATTCAAATGAACTAATTGAAAAATATAAGGGTTAACTGAGTCAAAATATACACTTTATTAAATATTAATTTTGACTTGAAATATAATATAACCCAATTCATCAAATTAGGATGTAATTGACTCAATTAAAAACTTTAGTTACAATTGAAAATTCACCGAAATGTTTGAATTTTCTTAATCATTGAGCCCACAAATTTTTAATTCAAAAATTTTTATCACAATAAATGCACATATAAAATAAATTATGACATACACTTTTCATCATAATATTTTGTCACAATATTGTGCGTACCAAATTACATATAAGAAGAAGTAATATCATCATAATAATATTATCACTATATTAAATGATTTAAAAATTATGATAAAATGATTTTATCATAATAAATAAATTTTATTATTACTAAATAATTTATTATAATAAATAACAAATTGTAATTTAGACACATAAAAAACACAATAAAATTAATAAATTAATTAAAATATAAATTTTCATTATATTTTAAATAAAAATATCAAAATTTAAATTTAAATTTGTATATTTAGTGATAATTTATTTTATGTTGTCATCATATTAAATGACTTGGGTCACAAGTTAACCCATGTAGGTCAATTTTAACTCTACCAGTCGAGTTGACCCTTACTCAATCCAAAAATTTTTAAGTCATTTCAAGTTTGTCTCAAGTTAAGATTGAGTTCATATCACCTTTTCTAGGGTATGTTCGAGTCAGATAAAAAACGAGTACCTCTATTACCAATGAATGGTAAGAGTTAAATGAATACATACATCATACAAATATAAAATATGTCATAAATGAATAAAATAATTATTTACTAATAATGTCTCTCAAAATGAAGTCGGAATTCATAGTCATTTCATCTATTTTATCTTTTTTTTTTTTGGTCACATAAGGTCATTTCATTCCATAGAATAAACCCACAAATTACAATCCATAAGTGTTACAAGATCACTCGAAGGGTTAGCAACCCAAGCTAAATTGACATTTCCCTTAATAAGCCCCTTAACCAACCAAATGGCTGGCTTGTTCTTGTGTTTAGGAACAAAAACAACATCAGTTGATGGAACAGATGAAAGCCTGGAATTTGCTTGGGCAATAACACCTGAAACCTCCCACGGGATTGTAGCCTTAGTAGATTTTAACATATTCACAGTGAGTTTACTGTCCAAAAACAAAATAAAATTGCAAAGACCAATCTGTGATGCCAATCTGAGAGCCAGCAGGGCAGCCAAGGCCTGACCATGAACATTTGAAGCAGCCAACCTGAAACACGTTAAGCCGTCAACTATATTTCTGCATTTATCAGTTGATATTGCTACTATTGCTACTTTTTTGGAAGATGAATTATATGCAGCATGAACATGAATAACAAAATCAAATCTAATATGATTATCCTCCTCGCATGAGCTTAAATCATTATTATTGGAAGACTGAAATTGGCTCACCGAGTTGATGAACTCAGTGGCCCAGGCATCACCCTTTTTACCATGTAGAAATGACATCAACAGCCTTCCCTTCAAACACAATTTCATTTCCGTGTAACCATATGGCCCACAGCAAAAAACTAACCCTTGTCCATAATTGGTCTGAAGGATGAAATTTCCACCTTTGTTGCAAATTAGACCACCAGCAGGGCATATTCACAACAAGCATTTCTGATGGATTGTAATTTAACGAGCTCATAAACCATATCAAACCCGTAAGAGGACACCTAAGGAACAAATGCTCAATAGTTTCAATATCATTTTTGCACAAGGGACATCGAAATTCCCCTTGGCAGCCTCTGATTTGTAAATTGACTCCTACTGGTAAAAAATTTCTCATTACCTTCCAAATAAAGATTTTTACTTTTGGAGGAAGACGAAGATTCCAAATAAACTTCCAAAAAGATGGAGGCCAGTTAGATAAGGAATATGAGGATAATGCCTCAATCTGCACATTGCAATCAGAACTTTTGAGAACGTAATACACGGATTTGACAGAAAAGACACCCGATTTATTAAAAGCCCAAATCCATTTGTTCGTGTCAACGTTATCTCCAATAGGAGTAGCAAGTATGGCTGCAATTTCATAAGAAGTTAGATAAGGGGCTATTTGATTGATCATCCAATCACCATCTTTAATGATCTCACAAACCCTGTACACCGAGCATTGATCAGGTTTAGAGGAAACCAGTCTGAAATTTGGCAAGGACGGTATCCAAGATTGATCCCAAATGTAAGTAGATATGCCATCATTTATCATTCGTATAGCCCCCTTAAATATAACAGATTTAGAAGCCATCAGGCTTTTCCAGCCCCACGAAGCGTTTTTCCTTGGACTAATATCCCAAAAGAAGCCATTAGTAAAGTATAAACCTTTCATAAGCTGGCTCCAAATTGAGGATCAGGAACTAATTTCCAAGCTTGTTTAGCCAGTAAGGCAATAATAAATTCGTAAAAACTTCCAAACCCCATTTCACCTAACATTTTAGGTTTAGTTAGCGTGTCCCAGCTTTCCAAAGATAACTTCCTCACATCAATATTTTGAGATCTCCAGAATTTAGCTATCATAGAATTCAGAGTAGAACAGATTGATTTAGGCAATAGGAAACAAGACAGTAAATAACGGAATTGCATTCAACACTGACTTAATCATTATCTCCTTCCCCCCATTTGAAAGAAATTTGTGACTCCAATTTTCCAATTTCTTCCTGAATCGATCCGCAATATATTGGAAGGTATGACGCTTGTTCCCCATATATATGGGACTCCCAAACATCTCTCCCCCTCACACATTTGCTTTATTCCCAAATCATTTTTAAAACCTGCTTAAATATTTACGTAGCAGATTTGCTTGAGGCTTGCTTCCAAAAGACTGCGGATTTGATTGAAGGAAAGAAACCTAAGCAGATTAGGAACATATTTGGCATAAAGTATGACTTTACTCCTAAGGAACAAGAACAACATGATAAGGATTTTGGCCTTGTCAATAAGACCTTATTTGCTTAATCTGTTGGTCACGTATATGGGCATTCGGATTAGACCAAACGTTAAAGATACTCCCGTGGATGCCCAGTAAAACTGGTTGCTTATACGGGTGGGAGGGAATTTTCAGTGTTTTTTTATGATTGTCTTTGTTTTTGTTCTTGGAAGACAAAGTGTGTATATATATATTTTTTTAACATATTGGAATTTTAGAAGTTAGATCATTATTGACAAATTTTATTTTAGCTGAACATGTATTTAGGGATTTACTGTTTATTTTTATTATTTATTTTTTAATTTTTTCTTTTTTTAATTACTGATTTATTTTTAATTGATTATATTTTAATCTATCATTGTATAAATCTATTATAAATTAAAAATAAATATTTTCTACTTTTTCATATAATAATTAACTTCATACTTTTTGTCAAATTCATAATAACAAATATTGTAAATCTAATAAATATAAAATAAAATAAAAATAAATATTTTACATAAAGTGATAAAGCTGTTATAAATGAAAAATAAATATTTCTCTATTTTTTGATATAATAATTAATTTACAAATAAATTTTAAAATAAAATTTTTATTATAATAAAAATACTTTTAGTTAAAATATTTTTTGATTTTTCAATATATATTTTATTTATATATTATGAATAGAATTAAATAAAATATAAATTTAAAATACCCATTATATTTAATATTTAGCATGTTTCTGTATTTACTACATGCTCGTTTGCATCTAGCGACTGCTGTTTTAGCTCATCTTCCCCTTCTTCGTCAAGACAAGAAAATAAGAATTTGCCCACAATCCCAGTTAGGCAACAGCAACCCAAATTTAGCGGTCCAATGTTCGAGCTATACAAGGAAGCGGCCAAGTATACATTGTTAACAGAAGACACGTGTGCGGGAGAACTTTGCTTACGTGTCTGTTTCTAGTCACGAGCTAAGGAGGTTCGTGGCAAGTCCTGCGGTGATCTATTACACTACCAAGTGTCCAATGGCGATAGATGGATTATTTATTCAATAACAAACTAAGTGTGTAAAAGTCATTTTTAACACTAAAATTTTCAATGCTAATAACTCAAGTCACTTTATACCAAGGTCACACCATTGTACAAACGAAAATACATGATTTTACTTGAATATATGTACAAAAAGCATATTACAAGGATTCATATAAACGTAATCCTTTGCATATTTCTATCCTCATTCTTTTGTTGCAGCTACTTCTTTCTTGGAAAAGTAATCATGCCTAAGAATGTGAAAAAAGAGTCACAGAAAGCATGTCAATATGAATAATTGATAACCAACTGTCATCATTTACAACTTGCAGTAGAAATTTGCTAGGCAATATACTTATTTTGGCCTCAATGCATACAAATAATAATTCAGGTCTTATTGATATAAATAGAAAAGGTATAATAAGTGGCCAAAACATGCATTTTGCCAATTTGCCCTTCCATGTACATAAGTTTTCCTCGAAACAAGAGAAAAATTATTTAGCAATCAGGGGAATGTCATATGCGTCCTAGCTAGGCTGTCACCAATTCCGACTGCTAAGGTCAATAAAGATGACTATTAACTGTAATAGGTAAATTTAGGTCCATGTTAGTATAGTCTTTCAAGAATTAGAGTCGAGTCCTGAAGCATCCATCCAAAACAGGACCAAATATGAGGTTTTGGCAGCAATTTCTTATCTTTTTCTCCTTACCATATTTAAACAAATATCCTTATCTTCTGAATGAATGACACAACATATGCTGCTTCTACCGAAATTATCCAATTTGAAGTGGAATATTATGGCTAGAAAACGCAACCAAATGGAATTCATTTTTCAATGCCATATACCTAGACACAAATCCAGAAAAAAAAAAAGGATAAAAAGGGTAAATATTTTGAACTCACTTAATTTTGCGAGATATTTGATATAAGCCAGTCGCAGCTAGTGAAACATTGACACTAAAAAGGTTCCAATTTTTCTGCAAAAGTCAAGATTGAACAATGAAAGATTAAGAGTTGGCTTCAAGCTATCATAGAAATTTGTTCTTAAAAGTAAGGAAAGAGGGGGCCTCAAGTAGGCTTCTTCCTTGATGTACAATCTCATTTACTAGAGTTGGCAGAATGTAGAAAAAGGTTGCTATTGCAGAGTGCAGGCCATTATTGGATATTAAGCAACGTAAGTATCCATTACAAAACATAAAATAACTACATCATAATCTCACAAATCATAAAGAAATTGTCATTTTTGGAATAAGAAATATATTAGAAAGAAAAACTGCAGATGCATAGACCAAGACTTTTAATCGGACTCCGTTTGAAAATGCTTTTCGTAACTTCAACTCTTATGTGATGAACAAGAACCAATAACAATCAACACTATTATATCTTTTGCGTAACCAAGAATACTACTAGTCGTTGACTACATATACAACTCGACCATTACAGATGATGAGAATCTCAATTCAATCATACCAAGTTAATCACCATTAAGTGAAAGTTACGAAAATTAGGTGAAAAAGCAAGATCATTAATTCGACTAAAACTGTCTCAGATATGATCAAACATAAGCAATGACCAATTGCAACTTCATACACAACTTAAGCAAAGGCATTATTAGAGATAAACAATGAAACTAATAGACGAGAAAATTTCAGCTTCTACATAAGAAATTTATTGAATTTTTGGATGGTAATGCTACTTGAACTGGATAGAAATCAAACATACCGGAGTAATCACCATACTGTAACGAGACCATATAAGTCCAGTGGTTGTCACAGCTGCATTATATAATAAAGGAGAAAATGACGCTTATATATAGTCAATTGCATGGACTAAATGCAAGAAGCAAGAATACACAACTCTGAATTAGTACCTATTTGCTGAGGGTAAGAGATAACCTCAGGCGGCCTAGAGAAGTCGGCAACATTTGCTAAGCTGATGACCCATTTGAAAGTAGGAGCCCAAAAATGAACTGTAAATAAAATATTATTACTTCATTAATAGATTTCATTGAATAAACAATAACCCATCAAGTCCATGCTCAGTTCTATATCAAAAAACACAGTACTGAGGCACAACTCTGAGTCTTTGAATCCATTAGAGAAGTCATTTTTCCAATAATTAGTAACTTTTGTCCAAGAAATTTACAGCATCGAAGACTGAATATAATGAATACATATGTTTGTTGCATTAAAAAAACAGTGAAAAAAAAAAAGAAGAAATTAAGGAGAGCAGAACAAACTCGTTTTAGGACCAGCTGGGTGGTTCCAGAAAGCATGGAGCTTTGAAGTTGGCATTCAGATTGTGCTCTCTCGACTCCGCCATGCTGCGCGTGACGTCATGAGGTGATAAATGGGTCGCTGTATGACAAATGGGACCTGTTGATTCGTACTATGATTAGCAAATAGGACGGCACGTAGAGGACAGATGTCGTGGTCTCGTCACTCAACTGTAAGGCTCTGGTAGCTGCATTCAGAACCCCCCGACTGTTATTTGAAGTATCTGAATAAAAAAGTTGAAAATTATGAGACGATAACTTAACTAAAGATAATGTATTATTTATACACAGAGAAGTAAGTATGTCTACACAGAAAAGTGCCAACTGCACAGAAATGATTATCTGTCGTGTACAAATAATTCAACATGAAATAAGTTTGTGTATATATAATATTATTTTATTTTTATTTTTAATATAATTAATAAATTATATATTAAAAAAGTTAAGAGTAATAGTAAATTAATTTTAAATTTTAAACATATTTTATATGAATGGATGTCAATATAATTACTTTTAATTGTCATATTTTATCTTTTAAATGCACTGAAAAAGTGTCTTTAAACACATTTCTTCATTTTTCATTCTCTGAATCTTTTTTTTTTTAAATAAAATCAGTCTATTAAAAATTTCTTAAGAGGGGTTTTCGAGATTATTACCTGCAAGCCTTTAGATTTTGTTATATTTTGTAGAAATATTATCATAATCTTGCAATAATTTATTAATATGTAAGATATTAATTATTTTAAAAAAAAAGCAATTTTTTTTGTCGTGCCAAAAAACCTTGTTTCATATCCATGGTAATAATAAGGATACATTTATTTGATTTCAAAATTAAGTCAATTCAAGTGCTAAAAAATGCTAAGTGTGTTATTTTTAGATTTTGTGTATAAAATTATATATTTAAACTCAAATAGTATAGTATTTTTTGTATGATATATGACAAATATTTGCTCATATCATGTACATACATTTAATTACTAAAATATGTACAAATATTATATTAACAAAAAATAATTACAAATAGATTAAAAAATGACATAAGTATTTTACATTTTGGAAAGTAGATTACCCAAAAATAATTATTTAAAGTATTAACTTATTATTAGTTCAGTGTATGAAGTAGTTATACACATTCAATACGAGTAAATATTTTCTTTTAGATTGTGAAATAATTAGTAGTTTTAAAATTGACTCAGTGAGAAAATTAGTTAGTTATTTAGTTATTAAATCAATCGGTTTGATTTAAGTAACTTAATAATAAAGAAAATTAAAAAAATTAAAATAGTTCTAAAAATCAAATAAAAAATAAAAATATATTTATAATAATTAAAAAATAGAAAATCAGTTCCAAAGTCAATAATTTGAATTTTTAAAATTCAATTCGACTTTCAAAATACTAAAATTTATTAATCTAATAATATATTAAAGTTAGTCCAATTTAAATAAATCATAACCCTTATAATGTAACTTTTGTTTTTTTTTTTTAAAGAAAGTGGGGTCCAAAACCCCACTACTTAATATGTAAATCAGCCGCAGCTGGTCATCTATTCCATGCACGTAGAGCTCAACCTTTTTGTTAGAATAGAAACGAATCCCATGAATTTGATCCAATTATTCACATTGCTCGCACAGTCCTTTCTGAAACCATTGTCAGCCCATTTCGGTGCCCACTTTCAAGGAAACTGCTAAACCTGACCACCACCACCACACCACCCACCCTTTTCTTCTTGTTAAGTTGTCCTAACCATAGCCACAAATATGAGGTAGAAAGAACTGTTACTCCACGTTCTAAGTACCACCAGAAGTTGCATCCTTGCCCAAATTCCCGCACCTACAACCAAACTGAAATTGCACTGTCCTCCAAACGTTACAACCGCATGAATTCTTGCTCAAGTCTAGATTGGAAGACTTCCCACAAGATTCTTTCTTGGGTAAATCACTATGTGCCTCTTTATCTTTCCATAATTAACTAATTCATCTTTTATTTTTTAAAACCGTTATACTTCATTAAATTGATATACAATATATATTTATTAAATTTTTCCTTCAAATTTCTTAATAATAAATAGAAAAAATTCTACAAACCTAAAATTTCTCTGTTCTCCTCATAAAATTTCTTTTTCTTAAAGGGTTTATTTTTTTTCTTAAAGAAAATGAAGCTTAGGTAAGGAAATTAAATAAAGGCCTACCGCTAATCACAATCATATCAAGTTGTCAGCCACCATCATAGCTATCTCCACCATGATAAGAATCAACCCACCACATGCTACCCAACGAACAACCAGTGAATTAAGTCACATACATATGCAAAAGTCTCAAAAATTGAAGATT
>CATIWR010114057.1:0-34616 GCA_949677035.1 Omphalea diandra
TTTGTGTACTGATTGCATGTAGTTTAATCAAGTTTTATGAAGAACAAATATCCTTTACTAAGGATAAATGATTCATTTGATCAGTTACAAAGAACATATATGTTTTCTAAAATTGACATGATATCAGGATATTATCAGCTCAAAATTTTAAAGCTAGATGTACCAAAGACAACTTTTTGAACCAAGTATGGGCATTATGAATTTTTAGTGATGTCATTTACCTTGACTTATACACCAGCTGCATTTATGGCTTTTATGAACAAAGTGTTCCAGCCATACTTAGTCAAATTTGTAATTGTGTTCATCGTTGACATATTGGTGTATTCGAAGAGCAAAGAAGACCATGAACAACATTTAAGGATTGTGTTGCACATTTTAAGAGAAAAATAACTATTTGTTAAATTAAGCAAGTGCAAGTTCTGGATCGACCATGTGGTATTTTTAGGACACGTAGTTTATAAAAAGGTCATATAGGTGGATTCCACACAATTGAAGTGATAGCAAAATAGGAACCCTCAAAGAGTGTTGCATAAATCTAAAGTTTATTAGGACTAACTGGGTATTATTGTCGATTCATTGAATTGCTTTCACTTATAGTTGCTCATTTGACTAAGTTACTTCGGAAAAATATAGCATTTCAGTGTTTGAAGCATGTTAGGAGAGTGTTAATGAATTAAAAGATAGATTTGCATCGCCTTCAGTGTTAGCCACTTCCACAATAATGGGAGGATTTATAGTTATAGTGATATCTTTCATCAAGGTTTGGGATGTATTTTAATGTAACACTGTAAGGTAATTGCCAATGAATTTAGACAATTAAAGCCTTATGAACTATCTTACCTATTATATGACCTAAAACTTATTGTTATTGTGTTTGCTTTTAAAATATAAAGGCATTACTTGCATAGAAAAGCATTTTAGATATTTACATATCATAAAAGCTTGAAGTATTTGATGAGCTAAAAAGAATTAAACATGGGACAAAGGTAGTGGTTAGAACTACTTAAAGATTATGATTACACCATTGAGTATCACCTAGGGAAGGCAAATGTGATTGTTGGAAATCAAGAAGTAGTGTAGCTCACTTATAGGTATTTCCACTATCTTATTTAGTTCAGTTACAAGCTGTGAATATGGAATTAAAAATGGAAAATAATGGGGTATTGATTGCTACTATTCAAATAAGGCCAATGTTACATGATCGAATTAAAGAAGCACAAGGCAAGGATCCAAGGTTACAAAGAATGATTGGAATGGGAAAACATGGGAGACATACAAATTTTGTTATTCAAAATGATGCCTTGACATTGGGATCTCATATTTATGTGCCCAATGTTAATAACTTGCATATAGAAATCCTCAAGTAAGCACATAATGCTCCATATGCCATGTATCCAAGAATGACGAAAAATTATAATACAATGCGATCTCATTTTTGTTGGTCTAAAATGAAGAAAGATGTAACAACCTATGTCTTAACATGTTTGACTTGTCAGCAGATCAAAACAGAACATCAAGCACCAACTGAAAAATTGAAACCATTAATGATTCCGATATGGAAATGGGAAAGAACAACCATGGACTTTATATATGGGTTACTAAGAACTTTGAAGAAGAATGATGCTAAATGGGTGATCATTGATAGACTAACTAAGTTAGCTCACTTTTTGCCTATTCGATAGGGGTACTTCACTTTTGCACTTAGCCAAGAAATATATGGATGAAATTGTCAAATTACATAATGTTATAATGTCCATTGCTTAAGGTAGAGATCCATGATTTATATCTCAATTTTGGGTCAGTTTGCAATAGGCATTAGGTACCAAGTTAAGTTTCAGTACCTCAGACAAATGGGCAATAAAAAATGTTAGCATAGGGCACCAAGAAGGGAGTTGAATTGGTGTTTAATTAAAAATTAAAAAAGGAGTGTTAATGTGTTTAGGAAGTGAAGAAAAAATGAGAATAATCAACACAAAGGTTTATAACTGTTCAGGTGTTAATGAATAGTGCATCTATTCCTTAATTCTACACAGTTGGGTATTTCACTCAACTAAATCAATGTTTCCAAGCTCACACCAAAGTTATACAACTTGTGTTTATGGCTCATACAAAAACCCTTACAACTTGTGTTTTATAGGCTCATAAAAACCTCTCACAATAGTTTTTTCCAGCTTATACCTCAACCTCTTATAAGAGTTTTATAATCTAGACTAACTTTCAACCTACTTACAATGGTGTTTATTGCTCACACCAAACAATCAATAACACATTAAAGAAGAGTAAAAGAATTAGCAAAAAATTAGCAAGAGTTTGGTTACAATAAATTGAATTATCTTTTGTTTACATCTATTTGGTGGAATATTTATAGCCCACATCTACCAAAGAGACATTACTCTAAAACTATCCCTAAATCTCTAAGTTGTGTTAGGTAGATTTTGGATTAAATGCTTGTCAGGCAAAAGTAGCAGTCGCTGCTGCCATTTCATAGTTGTGAGTTCTCAATTTGCACTGATGAGTTAGAAATCATGGCAGAGAATCCCATTCTGTGTGAAATAACTAGTCCATGTTTCCTTCTTCCATTAGTTATCTAATAAAAATAGTTGTTGTATTCTACCTGTTACTTAAAAGTCACGGTCATGAGTTGTCTTCGTTTTGGCCGTGACTGATATCGTGAATTACTCTATTTAGAGAGAAATTTTCAACTTATTGAGTCGCAACCATGATAAAATATTTGCCCCTATAATTTTTGATTTCTAACGGTTCCCTTGGACACTTGGCATGTCGTGGCTGTGGCTGTGGCTCCCTCATTTATTACTATGAAATTTGTGGTCATACCTTTCTATACGAATTCCACTATGAATTCCTTTATGACTCAACCTTATTTCCTTCGGCTAAGTCGTAGTTGTGAATTAGCCCGCGAATTCCTATAGCCTAGCTCTATCCATCCTTATCACGATTTAGGGGGTACAGACTGTGAATTTGGATGACCTTCACAAGGTTCGAGATTTTGATTTCCATCTAACTTCTAATCGAAAAATTGTCTTATAAACTACAAAACAACACTTAATGAAAACATTGGGACTGTTCAATCTCTATTATTAGGATCAAAAGAGGTTCATGACTTAGGTTTAACCAACCTAGTCCAAAAAAAATTGACAATTCAAACACTTGAAGACATGCATTAAGCTTATGTGATAGAGTTTAAAGGTGTATATGATGAATTTATTTCTTTGATTGAATTTGCTTATAATAATCATTATCGTAGCAGCATACAAATGGCACCATATTAAGCACTATTTAGAAGAAAATGTTGAAGTCTTATCTATTGGGATGAAGAAGGGATGTGTGTTTTATAAAGGCCATAACTATTATAAGACACTATGGATAAAGTGAAGGTAATCAAGAGCAAACTTAAATCAACATGAGACAGACAAAAGAGCTATGCATACCAACATATAAGAGAAATGGAATATAAGGTGGGAGACAAAGTGTTGCTTCGAGTTTCACCATGGAAAAGAATAATTTAATTTGGCAAGAAGGGAAAACTGAGTCTTCGACATATAGGACCATATGAAATCTTAGAAAGAATCAGTCCATTACAAGCTAACACTACCACCAGAGATAGCTAAGGATCATGATGTATTTCATGTGAGTATGCTTTGAAAGTATCAGTATGATCCTAGACATATACTTAGCGATCCAGCTATAACAATTGTAGATGATATAAGTTATGTTGAAGAACTAGTGAAAATCATTAGTTATAAGGCAAAATAGTTATGAAATTGAGAAATCCCTTTAGTTAAGGTGTTATGGGAAAACCATTCACAAGAAGATGTTACATGGGAAACTGAAGAGAACATGAAACAACAATATCCACATTTGTTTACAAGTATTGAATTTTCAGGGATGAAATCCCTTATAAGACAGGAAGAAATGTAACATCCCAATCCTCATTCACTGGCGATATTCTCACATGGACATATGAATTACATAAATAATCATTTAGGTAAGTGAGTTGGATAAGCAAGACTTTGACACTTGAACCATTACATTTGGGACATTTGAACATATGTGTAATATTTGTATAGTTGCATGACAAATTACCTTATGTTTACATATTATAGCATAGTAAATAATGGTGGTTTAGTGCTTATTTAAAAGTATAAGGAGCATATAAGGATTAAAAGATGGATGGTGATGATGAAGGAGTGAAGAATATAGACTAAAATAAGAATATTAAACTTCCAACCAATGGTAAAAAGACACCATAATTTTGTCCAATTAGGGTAGGTATACAAATCAAAATTTTCATTTTTTGGGATCAGATTGAAGAGGAAAAATAAGAAGGAGTGCATAAAAGTAAGAGAGCTAAGAAAGAAAATAAGAACGGAGAGAAGAAGAAGAAGAAGAGGAGAAAGAATAGTGAGCTAGTTAGGAAAGAACCCTAAGCTTTTTTAATTTTATGAAAAGAGATAAGTTAATTTATCATTTTCCCATATGAAAGTACTCCCTCATGAATGTTAATCATGCATGGTTAGTAAGAATTATGGAAAGGTAGAGATATGAAAGTTTAAATTCAAGAGAAACAAAAATCGATTGTGCTGGTTTTGCTATTAGAGCATATTTTTGTACTCACGATTTCATAACTCCATTAGAGGAATTAGGGAAGGTATAAACCCATGAAATTATAGCTTTATGTCCCACCTAATTTCATGTAAAATAGTTTTTCTTAATTTGGTATGTATGAATAACTATGGCTCCTTCATTAGGGCTCGTTCTCAATCAACCAAAATCTAGTTTTCATATATTTTGATGACCTTATGTGCTGATTTAGATAAATTTCAAAATGTGAAATTTGTAGGTTTATATCCCCTCTAAATTATTGAGAAGTAGTTTTGCTTAATTTGTTATGTGGAAAGAAATATGACTCATTGATTGTGACTGACCCTGAACCTGATGAAACCTCATAAGTCTTTTAATTATGTTTTCCAAGAATTTCATGGCCATAAAATTAGAATTTAGTGATGTTTTATATTTGAAAATTTTATATTTATGTCTTATATACATTCATGTAAAATATTTTTGTCGAATTTATCATGGTTGATGAGATATTACCCCATCATAATGACTGAATGACAACATGTAAAAAACCTGCCCACCATAAGATTGATCATTTATTTTGGTGACTTTATAAACTGAACTAGACAATGAGTAAAACATTAAAAAAATGTTCCTTTATGTGTTTTGTAGCTTTTGGTAAATAAATTTTGCAATTGGACTTGTACAATTTGAGATATAGCTATGACTATAAAACTTATTCACAATGAGATGGCATTGAAATAGGGCAGAATTCAAAAATTCACCACATTTTTTATATATCTTGTATTGATCTAAAATTTGACCATGTTATATCATTATGTGTCTAATTTATGTAAAAAAAGAATTAAGTCATTTGGATTAATATAGTAATAGTTATTATAGTTATACTGTAGCAAGGTCAGGGTGTCATGCAAGAAAAATATGCATAAACACTAGGCGCACTTCCATGGAACATGCCTACAATTTCATACAAAGCATTCATAATCATGTTGAGATACTTATAACTATGTACGTATTGAATTTTAGGATCTCAATACTTCGAGGAAGCCCAAGAGAGAGGACCAAACCTACCATAAAGGTTGGTTGCATCAAATGGTGAGTAAAAGCCAAAATTAGATTGTAATGTGCGTGTGTGATGATTTTATGACATGGTTGTGCTCTATTTCATGTAAATGTGATTGAATTGTGACATTTGACTTGTGAATACAAGTGAAGTGAGACCTATATGATCTTAATGACTACTTGGTGTACCATTGTGAATGAACACTTGCATATGGAACACCGGCTTGTCAGACACATGCAAATCACTTGGAAAAGGGACCAATATGTCCTATTAGCACATGTTATTGATTAATTGATTCACTTATTATATGTTTGCCAGTAAAATCAAATGTCACTTCAATCACATGAATTCTCGATAGCAGTGTTTGCCTTGTAAGGTCATGATAAAAATCAATCTATTACATTTGCACTTGTATAGTTAATTCTTATATTTGTAATTTATCCTAATGATTTTAATTGTTGGTTCTACCATAAGAATCTGATTATTATTTTTATTCATTGAGTCACAACTCACCAAATCGCAATTATGTTTTTCAGATACTAAAGCATAGGGTTTGGATACTTTGGAGCATAGAGTTTTGCATATAGACACATGGAGTACATGTCGTCAGTTGAATTCAAACTCTCTCCCTCCTTGTGCCATGTACATATATCTATATATGAACTAGTTTATTGTCAAAAGCATTGAACATTAGTTAACATATATATACATTAAGTACATGTTGGATTGTGTATGTATGATGAATCAACCTTTATGCATATGTATTTTTTGACATGAATGCCATGATTTGTAAATGAAAATGGTCATTACACTAGATGTTACCAAAGGATGATCACCCTATTTAGGTATCCATATGAACAGGCAACCTCCAAAATGTATAATGTGCTAGCACTAAGGTTTTTGTGACTCTCTTTTTTAGTGTTTTTTTTAAGAAAAATGTGAATGTTCTCACTTTATATTAGAAAACCCTAAATGTTCATATGTATCTTAACTGTGAAGATATTTATGCGAACTCTATATCTTAAAAAATATAGGTAAGATAATATCCTATTTAATTTTAACCTTTAAAGTGAAATGAATATCTAAATAACTTAGATAATATCCCTAATTATCTTAATTATAAATGGAGAGAGTGGTAAATTTTAATTTCGCTTTGAGCTTATTTTATATGTGGGAGTGGCTCAAGAACTATTTTGGCACAAGTCATAAGTGCCCTCTAGTAAGATATTATGATTACCCAAATTATGTGACGACCAATTATCTAACTTAACCTATTTTGCAAATAGTATTATAATCCTGTTGTCCAATTATATCTCAATTAAACATAACTATGTCATCCTCATATAGTTCAATTATTTATCGATCTCTAAGTAGACTAATGTAAAATGACATTGATAACATTTATTAATTCATTTTGGTAAGCCTTTGTAGTCTCTTCAGTATGATTTATTAAGGGGCCTAGATATATATTTCTTACAAATATATGAGGGGCAAATTCCTTCTCAATCACTCAAATTCCTCTATATGATTTACTTTATGTCCAATATTAGTTTATATAATCATCTTGTTAAGGATAATGTTGAACTGTATCAAAACATGAAGTTCATCATATTAGAATCTATGGTGATTTTTAGGTCAAAAGATTATGTTAATACTATTGCATGAGAATCAGTTTTGACTATTTTACCATGTACTGTTCTCATAGTGGGTCGATCCAATACAATGTTTCTTAAACATGTATGTGTGTGTTTGCTTAATATCACATGTTCATGACAAGTAAAACATGGTCATCAATCAAAATACATATTAGTCTTCATTCATTATTATCCCAATAATAATGATTGATTATGGACAATTTAGAATATAATTGTTTACACCTAAAGGTTTTACTATCAAGTCACATATTAATGATATTATGTAAAATTAACTATTCGTAGAATTTATAATTTAGCCATAAATAAAATATGAAAGATATATTTACTAAAAATGCAACCATGACATTATTAAGAAAATATTCATTATAATAATAGTCTTAGAACATGTAACTAGCATAACTTGCATAGTATATCATATGAAGCTTTTTATCCTTCATTTACCCTAAAATAGTTCTTACAACATAGTCACTTACATCGCACATCAACTTAAATGGTAAGGGCCAATCTAGCTTTGACATGACAGGATCAGTAGTGAGTTCCTTCTTTAACCCGTGGAAGGCATCAAAGCAATCATTAATAAAATCAAATGAAACTTTAGTTAAAGAAACACAAAGGGGTTTAAAAATTTTTAAGAAGTCCTTAATGAAGTGCCTATATAACTTCACATGTCTTAGAAAACTTCTTATGCCCTTTATGGATGTTGGAAGAGGCAATTTTTCTATGACCTTGATTTTAGCTAGTCCACCTTAAAGCTAGCACAATACCTTTATGTAACATGAAATGACACTTTTCCTAAGTTTGTAAGAGGTTAGTTTCTTTACATCCTTACAATACCCTATCAACGTTAGTTAGACAATCATCAAAGGAATCACTAAAAATAGAAAAATCATCCATGAATATATCAACCATTTCAAAGAATATTGCCATCATGCTTCTTCAGAAGGTGGTCGGTGAATTACATAACCCAAAAGGCATGCATCAATAAGTAAAGGTACCATATAGGCACGTGAATGTCATGTTCTCTTAATCCTCTAGTACTATTTGAATTCGATAATAACCCGAATATCCATCTCGAAAGCAATAGTACTTTTGTCCCATAAATATTTTCCAACTTTTGGTCAATAAACGATAAAGGAAAATGATCCTTACGAATTGTTGCATTTAACTTCTTATAATCACTATGCACTCTCTACCCCATCATGGTTCTAATAAGGATAAAGTTATCAGTTTTGTAAGTTTTAACTGCCATCCCTCCTTTTTGGGACACTACTTGAACCATACTAACCTATAGGTTATTTGAAGTATGGTAGATGATTTCCATAACTAACAATTTCACAACCTCTTTCCTAACTACCTCTTTCATATTAGGGTTAAGCCCCTTTTGATGTTCCATGCTGGGTTTGTGATTATCCTCTATTAAGATTTTATGTATGCAAAATGTAGGACTAATTTGCTTAATATCTATTATGGTCTAACCCAAGGCTCTAATCCTATTCCTCAACACCCTAAATAATTTTTCCTCTTATGCTTGTGTGAGATCATTGAAAATAATAATCAATAGTGTGTTATCCTTCCATAAGAATGCATACATAAGATGAAAAAGTAAGTTTAAGCTCATGTTGAGGAGGTTTGAGGGTAAAAGGTACGATTATCTCAATGTATTTCTCATAATCCAAAGGTTCAGTAAGAGAAAAAGAAGAATGGTAATCACATACCTCAAAAGTTGGAGTACTTACCTTTATAATGTTGTCTTCTTCCTTGTTTTTTACTCTTACGATGGGTACCTTTTTAAGATCATGGGTCTTTTACTTTTCTTGGAAGATTTCTTTAGTGCATTCTACAATGATGTTAATCCTTAGGCACCTTTCATCCCTATATGCGTGTTGATAGCCTTGTACATATTGAACACTACTTCTTTATCTCCAACATATAAGGTGAGTGTTCCTTTTTTAACATCAACCAAAGCACCACGAGTTGCAAGGAACGGTCATCCTAAAAGTAATAAAAATTCCATGTCCACCTCCATATCAAGTACCAAAAGTCCACTAGAATTATGAACTTATTAACCTTTATGAGCACATCCTACACTATCCCCATAGGATATAAGATCAAGTGATCCGCTAGTTCGAGGGACATCCTTATTGGCTTTGTCTCACAAATACCTAGTTTTTTAAAATTAGACAGTGGCATTAGATTGATACTAGAACATCAATCACAAAAGAGGCTTTTCAAATGAAACATGACCAATTTCACAAGGTATTGCAAAACTCCCTCGAAGGAGGATGGCAGTACACTTCTTAGTGAAGGTAACTCTCTCGTATTCCTCTAGTTTGTTCTTTTTCAAAAGCACACCCTTCATTAATATTGTATATTTTGGCATTTAGGCAAGTGCCTCCATAGATGGTATATTGATCATAATCTTTTACATCAAAAAATTTTACAAATTATTTTCCTACTGTGTTTTGTCTGAGTCTTAAAAGGAAAGAAATGGGAGGTACATACAGCTTCAACATTTCCTTTGGCTTGTCCTCCTTAACTAATGCTTCTTTTTTATCTACTTTTCCTTTCTCTTTTGCCTCATCCTTTTCCCTAGGTTGAAGTTCCTTACCACTTCTTAAGGCGATGGGCTTCACTTGGTCTTTTGAGTTGGTTTTAAAATTACTAGGTATGGTGCCTTATGATCTAGAGCTAAGGGCATTAGCTAATTGTCCCACATGTATCTCAAAATTATGGATGGAAGATGGGTGATTTTTGGTGACTAGGTATATTTTAGCGTTAAACGTCCTAATAATCTCATCTTGATGATCAAGTCTAACATCAATTTTAGATGTGAATTCTTTTGTAAGGTTTTATAGGCTTAATTTCTTTTATTAATGTTAGTAGTTTAATGGTGGGGGTTGCAAAACAAGTGGTGGTCCTTGTGGTTTCTGATTTAGGGTATTATTGTTCAACCAAGAGAAATTGGGGTGATTTAACCAACTTAGGTTGTATGTATTATAATATGGGTTATTAGGTTATCGGTTGAAATTTCCCATAAAGTTCACTTGCTTTTGAGTAAAAGGATTCCTTATTTGAGAATCGATACTCTTGTGCCCATTTTTCCTATAAAAGTTGCACATAACTGAAAGAAAGTAGAAAACACGACGTTACAAGTAAAAGAACTTAATTATTTAGATAAATATGATACCTAAGCTTGCAAAACCTTTTAATGTATCCATGTTTTGAATATCAAATACTTTCTTTAACATAGTATTTTCATGAGCTCAATAACTATTGTTTATCACTATTTCAATCAAATCATAAGTCATTTCCATTATTTTTTTCCTTAAAGACACCCTCCAACTATTGCATCTATTATGATATTGATTTAACCAAATAGTCCATTGTAGAAAGTACACATGATTGATCATTTTAGAATTTGATGATTTGGGCATCCCTAATAAGATCTTTGAATCATTCCTAAACTTCATTCATTATTTCTCCATCTTATTGGCTAAAAGTGGTGATCACATTTCAAAGTGTAGCCATCTTTGAATGAGGAAAGTAGTTACCAAGAAAAGCTAAAGATAGTTGGTCCCATTTAGTGTTGCTTCTATGTTCTAATGAATTTATCAATGTCTTAGCCTTATCCTTAAGAGTGAATGTGAAAAGGTATAGTCTCACTACATTTACAGGCATTCCATTTTGCCTAAAGGTGTCATCAATCTCCAATAAATTTGCTATGTGGGCATTAGGATCTTCATTAGAAAGGCTATAGAATTAGAGAGTATCGATAAGCAGTTGAATGAATACTAGTTTCATCTTAAAAGTATTGACATTAACACTTGGTCAATTGATAGCCAAATGTAATCCTTCAAGAAGTTGTCTGGTGAAATCTTTTAAAGGTCAGTCTCCTTCATTTGTCATATTCTAATTTTGTTGATGTTATTTTCTTTAATTTATAGTGTGTTCAATTTCTAGATCAAGAGGAAGCAAGTCTTCTTCATTTTCCTAGGTTTAATTTTTAGTCATGCACCTAAAATGAAGAAGCAAGAAATAAGGTTAAATAAAGAAATAAAACTATAGATTAATAGAAGATCAATAACTTGGTATTTAAGCCATCGATCCCCAATAATGGCACCAAAAACTTGTTGATGAGTGTGTGTTAAATGTAAAAACCTTAAGCCATAAGTGTACAAGTCTTAACTAGTAAGGTGTACTTTGTGAGTATAAATATTATTCCCTTGAAGAATGAACACTTGTAATAGTTGGAAACAATTAACGGAGAAAAGTGGCTAGGGGTTTAACTTTACATGGTGACTTCTGATGAATTCTTAATCTTCATCTATTTGGTTTATTCATCAAGTGCTACTATTGAGTCACTAGGGTGATTAATCAATCTCTCTTAAGTATCAATTAACATAAGAAAAGCATGTTAAGCTAACGGTCTCTAAACTCAAAAGGTAGACATAATGCAATTACCTTACTAAATAAGAGTGTAAGATAACAATGTTATATTAAATAGCCATGCTAAATTAACATCTCTTAACTCAAAACAAAATAGTGGAATCATTGGAGTGTCCATTCCATGAAAGGTATCTCTTTATAGTCAATTCATTAGACAAAATATGATAAATGGCTAGTCAATCAATAACATGAAGCATTCAACAAATGCTAACATAAAGAATGAATGAAACCAAAAGACTTAGATTAAGGAAAACCAATATAATTGATATTAGGTCCATCTACAAACCTAGCCTTAAGAATTTTATATCAAAATAAAAAAGAAAGAAGAAAAGATGACAATCAAATTAATTCAAAAAATAAGTATGAACTTTTCTTAAACTTTCTTGGTTGCATACATCATCTTTCTTTGTAACTCCTTGATTGAATCCTTGAGACTTGTAATGCTTTATTGTTTATCATTGGGTGTACCTTTCATGCCTTAATTCTCATTTATTTTCCTCCTTAAAAAGTGCTTAACCATGCCTTTAAAATAGGAAGCATGGGTGTATGGAAAAACAAAGGAATTCTTAAAGATTTGTTTCTCTTTTTTAGGTTTTAAGGAAGCACACAACCATATGCTATCATAGCAAGGGCATACATTGTTACAACAACCTTTTGCATGCTAATTTTATAGGAGGCTAAACCATGCTTCAAGACCATGTATTTTTGCCCTCTTATAGTCTTTTGGTGTTGCTGAGTTGCACAACCTTGTGCTATTTTTAGCACGATTGTGCACTCTTTCTTATTCACATGAACTTTGTTTTTCTTCATTTTTAAGCCTGCAAAACATCAATTAACTTGCATGAGGTCCATTTAATATGAACAATTAAATGAATATGTATGATTTTAAAGGATAATTGAACTATAAAAAAATATTAATTTTGATGCTAAATAACTACATGAATGCATTTGGGTCAATTAATTACACAGTTAACATGGTAAAAAGTGAATTAGAGATTGAACACAAAGTGAATTTTGAGTCTCCAGTGGAATTGCTACTATGAGCGCCTTAAGATTTTACAATTACATTAAAACAAGGGGAACCTTTATTATGAATTATCCTTTTATGAACCAACGTGGTGTCAAGAGGATGAGGCTTTTACATTGGTAAGGACCCCAAAAAGTGGCATGTAATTAGATAAATGGGGGATCCTTGAGGCTTCACATGCATTTGAATCCCTTTTTCCAATTTGATGGTCAACAGAGGACCACAACAAGATGATACCTTGGTATCATCACCAAAAGATGCGGTGTCACCACCTGACTCTGTTCTTGATAAGAATTAGGGCAAAGTGGAATCTAAACCTAATTAATTCATCTTCACCCCACCAAAGGTCAGGTTTGAAAATTGAGTGCAGCTTGGAGAAGAGGTTAGGCACCCCCAAATCACCCAAATTTTGGGATTCAGCCTTTAGGCATTTTTGGTTCACTCTTATTATTTTAACCATATTGTTAATTAGTTTGGTTATCACCCTTAAACATACTCATAGTACAATCTAATTAATTATGCCACAAACATCATAATCAATTTTAAAATGGAACAAGGGTTGGGCTAGTAGTTTAGGCTTAGCTTGGGCTTAGGCTTTGTTTGGACTTCAGCCTAGTGATGGGGCTGGGTTTAAGGCTTTCCAAGGTATCCTAATGCCTTATTCATCTTTCTTTTAACAATTTCCCCTTAATTTTAGGAAATATATTCAATGATTTTCATCATCGAGGTTTGCATATTGAGGCCCATAATCTCATGCTTATAGTTTACCCCTTACTTTCTAGGGCTCGGAAAGTTTTTTGAGAAATGGTTATTTTAACAAATGTCATCAAAGTAATGTAAGGAATATAAGCATTATCAAGGATACAATTCTTTAGTAGCTCCTTAAATAGATACTAAAGCTTGTTTTGGCAACTTTCTAATAGGTACCAATTGTTGTCGTATCTTTCAGTGGCCTTTCAATAGGTACTGAGGAAGTTCTGGCAACTTTCTAGTATGTATCAAGTGTTGTTATATATTTTCATAGCTCTCTAGTAGGTACTAAGAAAGTTTTGCTAGCTTTCTAGTAAGTGCCAGTTGTATCATTCAAGTTTACAATTGTTCTTATAATTACTAATGTTCTTGAACCTTTTGTAAGTGTTTCAGCTCTTCTAGTTGATGGTTTTTGCTTAAGGATGCCCCTTTGGATCTCATGTTATTCTCATCATTCTAGCTTGTCAAAGATGACTTGGTACACTTATAGCCCTTCTGACTATCTTTAAGGGTTCATTTTTGTCTTAGAGTAACAAATTTGTGCCCATATTGTTGTCAAAATTGAGCTTGTAGGTTTATATATTTTTGTGGTGGCGAATCTCTTCCCAAATATGTACTTATGGCTTTATGAAAGTCAAACATGTAGTTGAAGTGTATTTTGGTAATTTGATTTGCATATTGAAGGGCTAATACAGTCTTTTGAGGTTTTGTTAGGAGTAAGGGTATTTTGGCTTATCTACTTGATAAGGTGGATGGTTGCATTGACCTTTTATGCCATAATAGGGCCATTTTTAAAAAAATTAGGCTTGGAAGGAGTATTTCAAAAAATTAGGCTTAAAAGAGGTAATTTTGAAAATTGGACTTAAAAAGGATAATTTGGAAAATTTGGGCTTGAAAGGGATAATTTGGAAAATTACGCTTGAAAGGGGTAATTTGGAAAATTGGGCTTAAAAGGCCAATTTGGGCCTACCATCCACTAGTGGTCTATATAGCCATAGGGTGGTCTACACATACCACTTGATGGAACATGTCTTCTTGATGCAAAGCCTGGTTTATGCAGACAACACTAGGCTGTACATATCAAGCCCACTGCATAAACCTCCTTTAATAGTGACAAGCCATTTGTCCTATTTTCTTCTCTCTCTTATTTCTCACTCCCAAAAGCTCTCTAAACTCAGCTTCTTAGGTTTTCATATGATTTCAAAGATGATGATGTGGCTAGATATCATGATGACAATATGTTTCATATGCAATAGTTTTTCCATAAGGACATCGCTACATGGCATGCATTTTAGCAATTGCAATCTTAGTGGGGGTCCAAAAGGGTGAGCCCACTAGCAAGTGTGACTGTGAAGACGATTCTAGTTAGTTTTTGCCTACGGGACGACACATCAATGGTCTACAATCTATACCATCACCTTGTAGGATGGTAGGCATTCTTTCTCCTTTGCCTCTCACTATTATTCCTTTGCATTACCCAATATTATAGATCCTATGCATTGTCCCAAAATTTCCTTTATGCTTGCACTTAGGTTAGCTTTCAAAATATCTAGAGGTAGCTTTTAGGACACTCATCTTTTATTTCTAACTGAATTTATGTCTCATATGTTGATCCAGTTTTTCATCTTGATTTATGTGTATTCACGTTTCATCTTTATATATGCATAAAAATAGTATGGTTAGTTTACATATCACTTGTGAAGGATTAGGATGCACACCTGAAATAATTAAAATAATTTATTTATTTATCATAGATCTATTTTTATTGGCTCTAGGCTAAGTTGGACTGACCTAATAATGTTCTACATGTAATCTATTTGCACTTACATAAACAATTCTTGTACTTGTAATTTATCATGATGATTTTTGGTTGTTGGTTGTACCATAAGAATTTGATTATTATTTTTATGCATCAAGTCGCAACTCACCAAATTGTAAATATGTTTTTCAGATAATAAAGCATAAGATTTGGATACTTTGGAGCATAAAGTTTTGCATATAGACATATATAGCATATGTCATTGGCTAAATTTCACCTCTCACTCTCCTTGTGTCATATACATATACCTAGATATGCATCATTTTGTGGTTACCAACATTATGTAGGTTAAATATATCTACATTAAATACATGTTGGATTGCATATGTATGATAAATTCACCTTTATGCATATGAATTTTTGGACATGAATGCCATGATTAATAAGTGAAAATGGTCATTACAATTTTTGGTATCAAAATAGGGATAGGTTCCATAGGGACATACATATGAACATGATATGACTTTTACACTATTATGCATTATCATATGAGATAACCTTACATGTTTGTAGGGCATTAGCATACGATAGTCATGCAGTACGCATGACTCAATAAGGAGATGAGAGTCAACTGATTTGCATTCCATATAATCAATGTATCCACCATTAAGAGATCAACTTGCTGACAGAGTTAGATCACCCACACATTCTCATGCATAACACATGTCTCATGAGCAACCATAATATAGAGTTGGTGTACCAACAATGCATGGCCCATAAAATAAAAGAGACATAAGGTATGACAAATTAAGAAAATAGGGTGCATTGACTTTAGTGATACCAAATACCAAGTGGTGGCAGAGACATGGATAAAAATATCATAAAGAGTCTTAAATTTGATATAATACACACAAGAAGAAAATTTTGATTATGCATTGTCACTATTATAGGGGGGTGTATATGATTTATGGGAAACCATTTCTGGGAGTGATGTCCAGCCTCTAGTGCTTACATGGGATGATTTTATTTATGATTTCTATAATAATTAATTGCCATATGTGTACAAAGATGAAAATAAAAGAGAATTTCTAAATCTAAAGCATAGGGAGATGACTATAGCTGAGTATGAGGTAAAATTTAATTAATTATCTCATTATGCATTCTTCATGGTGGCCACTGATAAAGACAAATGTCAAAAGTTTAAGGAGGGACTGAGATATGAGATAAGAAGTAAGATCACAACTACAAATCTTGAAAGCTATAAAAAGCTAAAAGCTATTGCAATCAGGGTGAAAATATTAGAAAAATAAAGTACAGAGTAATGAATAAAAAAGGGGCCTATTGAGTTTGTGGGACATTTTAACAAAAAGAGAGTTAAATATGAAGATTAGATGCCATTATAGTCTAGTGATAAGGGTGGTTACTCTAGCTATAGAGGTAGGGGATTAGGAGTTTCATCTTATGCAGACAGAGGTCAAGGCCAAACTAAGCAACAACAACCCTCATGTGTACATTGTGGCAAGTAGCATATGGGTGAATATAGGAAATTCACTGATGGATGTTACTTTTATAGGTCTTTTAATCATATGTTTAGAGATGGTCCTAAAATATATAAAATGTTAGATAAGGCAGAGGTAAAGCTACATTAGTATCCATAGTTGGAGTTTTAAAAGCAAGTGGAGTTGAGACATCATTTAGCAGGGCAGGGGTAAAGGTAGAGGTAGAATAACTACCAGTGGATAAGGTATGAGCATATCAAAAGTTCAGAGTTCAAGACCCCAGACATAAGCTAAAGTATTTGCCATGAATAGGTAAGACATCATCACTACTCTAAAAGTTATCGCTATTAAAATTTTTCTCCATGATTTAGAAGTTGTTATTTTAATTGATTCGGGCTTCGCACATTCATTCATTTCATTGAACATGGCATCCCAATTGTGTAGTAAGCATCAACCTTTAGGTTTTAACATATTTGTTAGTACTCTTTTGAGATATGTGATTATTGTGGATAAGGTATGTCCTGATTATGTGATTCGCATTGATGAAATTGAGTTAAATGTTGATCAAGTACCATTGTCACTTTATGAATTTGATGAGATACTAGGTATGGATTAGTTGTCCAAATATCATACAATAATGAATTGTTTTACTAATAAAGATGTTATAGAATCTCTAAATAAGACAAGGGTTGTCTTTCATAAAGAAAGATAAATTGTACTTGTATGTCTAGCTTATGCTATCAAGGCTTTTTAAAGGATTAAAGGTGGTTGTGAGGCTTATTTTGCACATGTGATAAACACATGGGTCATAAAAGAATTTATTGGGAATATTCCAATAGTAAATGAATTTTTATATGTATTTCCAACTAACTTACCTAGTTTGCCACCTAACCGAAAGATAGAATTCACAATTGAGTTAGTCCCAAGAACAACATCGATATCTATTCAACCTTATATGATGACTCTAGCTGAGTTGAGAAAATTAAAGACCCAATTGCAATAACTAGTTGAAAAGGGATTCATCAGACCTAGTGTGTTGCCAATTATTCCTTGGTGCCCTATAAGAGGGGTTGAATAGAGCAATGGCAAGTAAAAATAATTAAAGCCATGTGCGAAAATAATCATAAATCATGACAACCAATTTATAGAGGTTCGGCACAATCCGACCTATGTCTTCTCCTCTAGTCTTCCCACTGTAGCCTTACACTATCTAAATAGCTTCTAGGTATTATCAGTTACCTTTACATTAGTAATTTTTGAGCACTACCAAGCCATTACAAGTAGACTTATGGATACTACTAAAATCATTTTCCAAAGTAGTTTACAGGTACTACCTTAAACTTTTCATAAAAATGGTTTTAGATCTTCTAAGATCTCCTAAACCATAAACATTCTCTAAAGAATCTACAACTTAAAGATGAGAAAGAATACTCTCACTCAAGCAATAAACAATAATGAATACACTCATAAGAAATGTTTTACTTGGTGGAGAGTTTTGAGAGATGTCCTAAAGCTTGTTTTTAAATTTTGTTTTTGAAGATGACTTAAGCAATCTTTTGACAATCAACTTCTCTTGAAGCTATATCACACTTGTTTCATCCATTTTTATTAAGGATTGCTTGCATAATAGAATATACTCCCTTTTGAACATTTTTCTCTATTTATTTCTATTATGGAAGGGTCATTTTTTAGGCAAACTATCCATTAGAATGAAGGCTGTCACTCCATGTTTTAATGTAGTCACTCAACACCTATGGACACTCTCCATGCTCATTGTTAGGTAAGAATACAACTTCAATGCTTGTTGATTTTATTAAAATGCCCATTAAAACTAGTCATTAGAGAGATATTTGCCTGTATGCTTCACTTTTGAAATTCTTAATTTTTTAGTCAATAACTCCTTCAACGACTGTTTGAGTTTCTCAACACCTGTTGAATTCAACTTCAACTTATGTTGGGATATTGACAATGCCCATTAAAGTTTCTCAAAGGATGTGAACTTGATGTTCTATTTTTAAAGCTTTTCTATAATGCTTTAACGACTATTAGCTTGCTTTTAATGCTCGTTGAAGAGGATCTTAATGTCTATTGCAAATATGAAATTGCCCCATTAGAGGGTCCAAAACCTTTAACTCTGTCTGGGATCTTTTCTAATGCTAATTAGCATAATGCCAATAATGCCAACACTTGTGTCGAGGCTTTGAGAGTTATGTTAGCATAAGGTTATCGAGTCCAATGCCTATTGCAAAATGTAACACTTATTAAGGTATCGATGAGCCACACCCGTTGCAAAAATGCAAGGCCTATTGTAAAGGTCAACTTACAAAGCTCAAGCGTTTGAGTCATCCAACACTTGTTGATTCTTGAGATAATAGCTAGTTGAAAGGTCCAAAAGACTTTATTCTTGTCAATGTCTATTAAAAATCTTTAATGCATGTTGATGGAGCCACAATGTGTATTAAAATTCAGAAACACCTGTTGGCTTTCAATACTTAGAGTTTTTAACCAAACTTTTTTTTCCAAAAGCCTTAAATCTAAAGATTAATGTGCTTACAAGATTTTGCACACTATATTGGACAACAGTTAGCTTTTAGATATGTTTGTAATCATCAAAATAAGCTTGGTTCATTAACCTCCCAAGATAGGTTCAATATTCTCCCTTTTTTTTTTATGATAACAAACAATCTATCACGGATAATCAATCTTGTAAAAGGTGAAAAATGTACATCATATAAACCTTAAGTATTAACAACTATCAAAAAATGTGATTCAATTTCAAGTGTATAAGTTATAATAGATCGTGTTACTCCCCCTTTGTTTTAAAATTTTATGTACTATTAGAATAAGTTATACATACCAAGTTTTTTTCAAAACAAATTAACACAAAATCAAGTCACATGCATTACATTTTCCTTAGCCTACTTCCCCATATCTTATCCCCCTGACTTATTTATTTATACTCTTGCATTTCTACATAAATTTTTCCTCTTTGTCATTATCAAAAAGCAATACACAATTATAGCAACAACAAGGGAAATGAAATCTTAAATAATAGTATAAGTAAAAAGAGAATATTTATAGCATTAAAGAAATGTTGTCACTTACATCAACAATTTTGAGAAAACAAAGGTAAAAGAAATGTACAAAGATAAAATATTCAATATGATATGAAAGAGATGATTGGAGGTAAGGGTCCTAAGAGTGGGTCTAGGGTTTGTCCTTGGGCTCTACTGCTGCATTAGACTATGTCAGAGTAGTTGGAGTTACCAGTTTCAAATTTATCCCTTTCACTATCCAATGTAATGTCTGTTTGACATCTTCCATATCCTTTAAAATTTTTATACCTTTTGGTGAAGAGAGATAGTGGAGGACTCAATCCGTTGAACAACACTGAAGATAGTTTCCAGTTGATCAATGACTTTTTTCTAAAACTATGAGAGAGAAGTAGCAGTAGTAAGAATATGATCACTATTTCTAGCCTCTTCCATAGTAGAAATCCCTACTCTTATGCCTTCCTCAACATCCTCATCTTCTTGTTTTGGTTTAGGCATTTATCCTTCTTTTGGTATTCACCTTATTAGGCTATAATTGAGTATTTGAAAGATCTTCATGCTCAACAACATCTTTTCACAAACAGATTCATTGTGTTGTAGTTTCTCCAACACAATGTTTCTTTCCTTATGTTCTTCTTCTATTAAGGAAATAACTTTTACATACTAGGTAATCTTGGCCATGTAATACCCCATCACAAACTCATGCCCTTTGTCCACTTGACCATCTATCTTTTGCTTTAAGAACAAAGGTGTGTTGAATCTTTGCTTGTTCTTAATGCACCAGAGATATAATGGGTTTGTGATGGTGCGACTACCACTAGATTGTGCTTTCTCGTTGGTATTCCAAGTTACAAATTGGTGAGCTATCCTAAAGGCTTGGCTTTTTATCTTTAATGCCTTGTTGTTATTATTATTATAGTTGCTATTCCTATTTGTGATTGACTTCCAAAATTGATTTACATCAACTTTGAAAGTGATTTGATGCTCTGTTATTGCAACAGTGGTGGCATTGAAGCATTTCACCAACTTTTTGTCCTTAAGGTGTATTTTTTCTTAAAAAGTTTAAAGTTGATCGTACCTTATTATGCAAATGTGTGGCAATCATTTTATAGAACTTATAAGGTGGTGAGAAATTCTATTATCAGCTCCAGATAGGAGGGTTTTTTATGTGACAAATGAATTCCCACCCTATCCATGTCATAAGTTCTTCCACTTGTTATACCAATCCATACCTTTGTAAATCACCCCATTCCAAATGTTTACCTCCACCAGTATGTCTTTTAAGGAGTTGTAGTGCTAATTCTTTCTTCTTCTTCATTTTAAGGTGGAATTTATCGACAATAAGAAGGGTTTGCTATGTTTCTCTCTCCTTCTCTTTTCCCTTTAATTATAGGATAGATTTGAATTTCTTCAATGATTGAGGTGCTTAGGATGGTTCATATATCCTTTTTTTTTGTTGTGCTAGCATTAAGGGTAAGTTTTCCTCATTTTTTAAGCTTGAGTATAAAGGTTGAAGGGTTTTCCTAGCCGATTGCTTATATCTCTTGGTTGATTCAGCTTTGGGTGCCATTTGGTTTAGTGTTTGATGATTGATGCAAGTGAAAAATAAAGAAAATTATAGCAAATATAGAGAGAGATATAGAGCCAAAACATAATGAAAGATAAAGTAAAACAACTTTAGGGTTTAAAGGGTTTTTATTGGAGTTCAAACAGTTTCTTATTTCTTTTTAAAATATTATTATTGGGAGTGTTCATTGGACTATCGTGATTAAAACAATGATGGTTGGACATGACTATTAGCTTGATCATGCAAGTGTTCTTCATTCAACGGTGGTGGTTGCTTGTAACGCCCATATGGTAAAGAACAACTGTCGTCAGAATTTCACAATGATCATGGGGACATAAAGAAGCTAAAATATGGAACTCACGAATAACACAATGGTCGTTATCAAACTCGTAACAACTGTTTGCCTTGTTTTACAAAATAAAACTAAGTTTAAAATAGATTTTTCAAACAAGCAAACATTTTGAAAACTTAGTTAATGTAAATTATTATTCAAACTTAATGATATAGTCATTAATTTAATTAATATAGGGACATTTGATCAAAATAATACACAATTAAAATCTTTAGCTTATAGAGTCTAGAAACTTTAATGGTAATCATTTCAAGCAAAAGTCAAGCAATACATTAATCATCAACCAATCAATAATCAAGCATGAATCATAAAGGGTGAAAGAGAATAACTTATTGATGTTATTTCATTGTACTTCCATCAATCATTTTAAGTTCTATTTTGATGAATTGCGTCATTTCATCACAAAGAGGTTTAGTGAAAATATCTTCGAATTGATGGTTAGTATCAACAAATTCCAACATAATATCACCATTATTAGCATGATCCTTAAGAAAGTGACGTCTTATATCGATATGCTTACCCTATAATGATGAATAAGATTCTTATACAAGTTGATGGCACTAGTGTTATCACATTTAATGGCTACTTAATTTACAATAACTTTATAATCGAGAAGTTATTGCTACATTCATAGGATTTGAGCAAAACAAATACTTGTTGTCATATACTTAGTTTCAGCAATAGACAAAGCAATTGAATTTTACTTTATTTTTAGATAGAGAAGACTACAATCATACCACTGTACAACTTTTGATCCACGACCTCACCATATTCATCTATGCTTAGGTTGTTGTTGGTGCCTATTGGAGTTTTACATGGTTTGCTATTGTCCATGCCAAATCTTTTGATAAATTCCCTTATGTATTTAGCTTAGTTGATAAAGATTCCTTCTTTCCCTTATTTGATTTGTAATTAGATAAATAACTTTCGTTCTCCCATCATACTCAGTTCAAATTCACTTTTCATTGCTTTGGAAAAATCTTCAAGAAGTAAATATTAGTGGCACAAAAAATGATATCATCTACATATATTTGCACAAGTAATAAGCCTCCATTCTTCTCTTTAGAGAAGAGTGTTGTGTCTACCAACTCTTTGGAAGACCATTTCTTTATAAGAAAGTTTCTTAACCTTTCATACCAAGCTATTGGAGGTTGCTTCAAGCCATATAAGGCTTTGGTGAGCTTGAACACATGGATAGGAAAGCAATGACTTTCAAAACTAAGGGGTTGTTTAGAATATTCTTCTTCATCAATGTAGCCATTAAGGAAAACACTTTTGACATCCATTTGATATAATTTAAAATTCATATGAGATACAAATGCAAGTAAAATCCTAATGGCTTCCAACCTTACTACTGGACAAAAGGTTTCATCAAAGTTAATTCCCTTTTCTTGGTTATAGCCTTTGGCTATTAATCAAGTCTTCTTTCTAACTATGGTTCCATGCTTATGAAGCTTATTCCTAAAGATCCATTTGGTTCCAATAATGGAATGTTTTAGAGGTCTATGAACTAAGCTCCATACTTTATTCATTTCAAATTGATTAAGTTCATCTTCCATAACAATAACCTAATTTTCATCTTTTATGGCCTCATATATGGCCTTAGGTTGAATAAGGGAAACAAAAGTAAGATTGGTGCTTACATTTATGAATGATGATCTAGTAGTTACCCGACTTGAAGGATCACCAACGATGAGATCTCTTGGATGATCTTTCCCAAAGATCCAGTCCCTTTCCAATTGAGTTTGTTCTTCATTTAGAGTGAGAAGAGGTTGATTTGAATTTTCTTCACTCCTTATTTCTTCCATCTTGTACACATTCTTCCCTTATTTATCCAATATTTTGCTCATATATGGGATATGCAAGATCATTAAAATCTTATTATATTCTTGAAGAAGCAAGGTTAGATTCATAAAAACAACATGCATAGATTCCTCAATAATAAGTGTTTTCTTATTAAAAACTTTATACCCTTTGCTAGTAATATAGTATCTAAGCAAATTTCCTTCATCAGATTTAGAGTCAAATTTGCTAAGGTTGTCTTCAATGTTTAAAATCAAACACTTACAACCAAAGACTTTAAAATATGCAATCTTAGCCTTCCTATTATTCCTGAGATTATCCCTGAGCTTAGAATTCTCAGCAGCTAAAGACTCAACCTCCTTATCGAGAGTATATTGACTCTTAGCATAATCCTTTAAGGATTTGTTATCTTTCTTAAGAGTAAAGGTGCTAGACTCGAGAGTCTCAACTTTCATGGTCAGTTTGGTGATAATTGAATATCAATTATCTTTAGAATAAGAATCAAAGGGATTTACCTTATGCTCATCATCACTCTCACTATCATTTTTGGATGAGTGCTCACTTAAGGATTCTTTAGATTTATCCCTAATTTTCATGAGACAAAGATAGGCCAACTTTTTTCTATTGCCCTCCTCATCAAGTTTAGAGTCACTTGTGTCTTTCCCATGTAGCTTTATACACTTTCTTATATTAATTAGAGGTATGTTTCTTTGTAGGAGCTTTACTCTTCTTTACATTAGGACAATCTGACTTAATGTTCCCTTTCTCATTGCATCCATATCAAATGAATTGACTCTTACTACTTTTATTCTTCCATCCCCTTACCTTTTTATTCTTTGAAAGAAATCATTTTACTTTGTTTGTTATGAGGGCCAGGTGTTCATCTTCAGTACTATTTTCATGAACACTATAAGATGTTAGTAAATAAGTAGAAGAAGGGGATTTTGAGCATACATCTTTGGCTTTTAGGGCCAAGTATTTCTTTCTCACTCTAAAGCTTTTAGATGTCTTTTCAAGAGTGGTTTTATGGACTGAAAGCTTTCCTATGAGTTCATCCAGAGATAGGACTTATAGTTTATTAGTTTTCTCTATTACTGTCTTCTTAACTTCCCACTTGTCATTGGGAAGAGTTCTTAGGATCTTTGCTACTATCCTTATTAGAGTAGGACTTCCTAAGAGTTTTAAGAGTACCTACTATGTTAATGAATATGTTGTACATCTCAATAATGTATTCACTAGGCTGGTATACAAATGTCTCATACATGTTAGTATGCATTTATAACTTTTTCTTATTGACTTCACTGGTGCATTCATGTTGAGTTTACAAGGTCTCCTAAATTTCTTTGGCTGATGTGCACATATGCAGTTTAGCATATAGAGATTTATGGATTGTATAGAAGAGAACATGTATAGCTCATATATTTTTCAAGCTTACCTTATTCTCTCCAATTGTCCATTAACTCTTGGGCTTGGGAACAATAACATCTCTAACAAATTTAGTTATAAATTCTCTTCCTTCTTCAATAATGTCCCAAGATCTATGGTTTTAATGTCTACACAATTCTCCATATGGTTTTCCTAATACACATAGTTATCTCTTTTAAAGAATGGCGGCTTGTGGATTGATTGCGGTTCCTTACGACTTTCCATGATCTTTACTTTGAGCACTTAAGCATTGATACATAAATAAGCTCTAATACCAATTATTATTCCTTGGTGCCTTAGAAGGGGGGTTGAATAGGGCAATGGCAAGTAAAAACAATTAAAGTTGTGTGCAAAAATAATGAGAAATTGAAGCAATCAATTTATAGAGGTTCGACACAATCCTGCCTACGTCCTATCCTATAGTCTTCCCACTAGAGCTTTTAATTATCTAGATAATGTCCAAGTTCTATCAATCACCTTTACAAAAATAGTTTATGGGCACTACCAGGCCGTTACAAGTGGACTTTTGAGTGCTACTAAAACAGCTTCCTAAAGTAGTTTACAAGTACTACCTTAAACCTTTCATAAAAATAGTTTTAGATCTTCTAATATCTCCTAAAACAAAAACTTTCTATAAAGAATTTATAACTTAAAGTTGAGAGAGAATACTCTCACTCAAACAATAAACAATAAAAACAATACACTCATAATAAATACTTGGCTTGATGGAGAGTTTTGAGAGATGCCTTAAAGCTTGTTCTTCAATTCTATTTTTTAAAATGACTTATGTAAGCTTTTGACAATGATCTTCCCTTAAAGCTAGATCACACTTGTTTCACCCTTTTTTTGTTGAAGATTGATTACATGATATAATATATTAACTTTTAAACATTTTTCTATATTTTTGCTTATGTTATGGGAGGGTCATTTTATAGGCAGAGACACGAATCTAGCCGTCAGAAAGAATACTATTACTCTATGTAATAAAGTAGTCACTCAACACCTGTTGGACATTCTCTATGCCCATTGTTGGGAGAGAATACAACTTCAACTCACATTAATTTTATTAAAATGCCCATTGGAACTAACTATTAAAGAGAGATTTACCAAGACACTCCTATTTCAACTTTTTTAATCTTTTAGTCATTAACTCATTCAATGATTGAGCTTCTCAATGTATGTTTGAATTCAACTTCAACTCTTATTGAGATATGGATAATGGTCATTGAAGTTTCAATAAGGATGTGAACTTAATGCTATATTTTTTAAGTTTTTTTTTTTCAATGCATCAATGGTTGTTGGCTTGCTTTTAATGCCTATTAAAACGGATCTCAATGCCTATTGCAAGTATAATGGTGCCCTATTAGAGGGTCTAGAACCTGTAGCTTTACCTGTGATCTTTTTTAGCACCCGTCAGTAGACCACTAATGCTTGTATCGAGAATGTAAGAGTTTTGTTCACATTAAGTTATTCGGTCCAATGCCTATTGTGAAAATGCAATGCTTGTTGAGTTATCGATGAGCCATGTTTGTTGTTAAAAAGCAACACTCATTATAAAAGGTATACTTGTGATGCTTAAGTGTTTGAGTCATCTAATGCCTGTTGATTCTTAAGAGAACCACTGGTTGAGACATTTAGAAGACTTTGCTTGTATTTGGGTGTCACATCAATGAATGTTGAAAATCTTTAATGCCTGTTGATGAAGTCATAACACTAATTGAAATTCAACAACACCCATTTGCTTTGAATACTTAGAGTTTATAACTAAACTCTTTTTCCAAAAGCCTTGGATCAAAGGATTGACGTACCTACAAGATTTTACACACTAACATGGATAAGAGTTAGCTTTTTGATATGTTTGTAATCATCTAAACAAGCTTGGTTCATTAACCTCTTAAGCTCGGTTCAACATCACCTTGGGGTGCTCTAGCTTTATTTACTAAAATGAATGATGGGACAATAAGGTTGTGTACTGATTACAAGCATTTGAATTGGGTTAATATAAAGAACAAATATCCTTTACCAAATATATATGATATGTTTGACGAGTTACAATAAGCACGAGCGTTTTCTAAAATTGACTTGAAATCAAGTTATCATTAGCTCAAAATTTCATACCCAAATATACATATAACTGTTTTTCAAACTAGGTATAGGCATTTTGAATTTTTGGTAATGCCATTTGGTTTAACTAATGCACCAACTACATTTATGGCTCTTATGAACAAAGTGTTTTAGCCTTACCTAAACAAATTTGTAATTGTGTTCATTGATGTCATACTGGTGTACTCAATAAGCAAAGAGGAGCATGAACCACATTTAAGGAATGTGTTGCAAATTTTGAGAGAAAAATAGTTATTTGCCAAACTAAGCAATTGCAGTTCTAGATTGACCATGTGGTATTTTTAAGATAAGTAGTTTATGAAAGGGCATAGAGGTGTATTCAAACAAAATTAAAGCAATAGTCAAATGGAAAACCTTAAAAAGTATTGCAAAAGTCTAAAGTTTCTTAGGAATAGTTGGCTATTACCTTTATTTGTTAAAGACTTTTCATTTATAGTTGCTCCTTTGACTAAGTTACTTTGAAAAAATATAGCATTTTAGTGGTTTGAAGTATGTGAGTAAAGTTTTGATGAATTAAAAGATAGATTGACATCTACTCTAGTGTTAGCCATTTCTATAGGTAATAGAGGATTTGTAGTTTATAGTGATGCCTTTCATTAAGGTTTGGCTTATGTTTTAATGCAACATGGTAAGGTAATTACCTATGCATCTAGATAACTAATGCTTTTTGAATTATCTTACCCAGTGGTTATAACTTGTAAAAGATTTTGATTACACCAGTAAGTATGAGCTAGGGAAGGCAAATGTGGTTGTTAATGTTTTAAGCAGGAAATCAAGAAGCAGTATAGCTCACTTACATGTATTTCCAGTATCTTATTATATATATATATTAGTTCAGTCATGAGCTATGACTGTGGAACTTAATATGCAAAAGAATGGGTTATTGATTAAATTTCAAGTGAGACCAATGTTGCATGATAGAATTAAACAAACATCAGGCAAGGACCTAAAGTTACAGAGAATGATTGAAATAATCAAATAAGGAAGACATACTAATTTTGATATTTGAAATGACGCTTTAATGTTGGGATCTCATATTTATATGCCTGATGTTGATAACCTATAAAGAGAAATCCTAGAAGAAGCACAAAATGCTCCACATGTTGTGCATCTAGGAATGATGAAAATGTATAATACCTTACAATCTCATTTTTGGTGGCCCAAAATGAACAAATATATAGTATGTTATATTTCAACATGTTTTACTTATCAGCAGATAAAAATAAAACACAAAGCACCAGTTAGAAAATTGAAACCATTGACGATTATGGCATGAAAATGGGAAAGAATAACCATGGACTCTGTATATATACTAATAACTTTGAAGAAGAATGATGTTATGTAGGTGAAAATTGATCGACTAGCTAAGTCAACTCAGTTTTTGGCTACTCATTAGGGTAGTTCACTTAAGCACTTAGCTAATAAATTTATGGACAAAATTGTCAAATTACATGGCAGTCTAATGTCCATTGTATAAGATAGAGATCTATGTTTTACATCTCAATTTTAGGTTAGTTTGCAACAAGCTTTGGGTAAAAGTTGAGTTTCAGTAGTGCTTTTCATTCTCAGAAAAATGGGCAATCAAAAAGGACAATTTAAACACTTGAAGACGTGATTTGAGCTTATGTGAAAGAGTTCAAAGGTGCATGGGATTAATATATTACTTTATTGAATTTCCTTATAATAATCATTATCATAACAACATACATATATAAAGTACTATATGGAAGAAAATGTTGAAGTCCTATCTATTGGGATAAAGAAGGGATGTGTGTTGTATAAAGGCCATAACTAGTATAATACACTATGGACAAGGTGAAGGTAATCAAGAGCAAACTTAAATTAGAACAAGATAGGAAAAAGAGTTAAGCAGACAAATAAATAAGAGAAATGGAATATGAGGCAGGAGACAAAGTGTTCCTTTAAGTTTCCCCATGGAAAGGAATAATTCAATTTGGCAAGAAGGAGAAACTGAATCATCGATACATAGGGCCATATGAGATACTAAAACTAATTGGTCCATTAGCTTATAGGTTAGCACTACACTAGAAATTGCTCAAGTTCATGATGTATTTCACATGAGTATACTTTGGAAGTATCGATATGATCCAATACACATTCTTAAGGATCCAACAATAACAATTGCAGATGATGTAAGTTGTATTGAATAACCAGTAAAGGTAATTATTATAAGATAAAAAAAAGTTATGAAATTGAGAAATCCATTTGGTTAAGATGTTATGGAGAAACCAATTATAAGAAGAAGATACATGCAAAACCAAAGAGAACATCAAATGATAATATCAATTTTTTTTACATGTATTGAATTTTGAAGATGCAATTCTTTATGAGAGTGGAAGAAATGTAACATCTATATCTTCATTCATTAGCATACTCACATGAACACATTCACTGCATAAATGATTTGCAATCCCACATGATCATATGCATTGGATATATGATAATTTAGATATATAAATTTGATCGGCATGATGATGATAGTTTCACCATTACAATTGGGACACTTGAACATAGATGTGATGTTTGTATAGTTTCATGAAAAATTATTATATGTTTTGTGCATGTTGTGAAATCATAGATAATGGTGTTTTAGAGCCTATTTAAAAGTGTAATGAGTATATAAGGATTAGGAGATGGATGGAGATGATCAAATAGTGAATAAGAGGGACTAAAAGAGGAATATTAAACTTCCAACCAATGGCAATGAGACACCATGATTTTGTGCTATTATAATAGCATATAAATTAAAATTTTCATCCTTTAGGAGCATATTAAAGAGAAAAATATGAGTGATAATAGAAGAAAGAAAGAAAGGACAAATAAAGGAAGGAGAAGAAGAATAAGAAGAAGAACAATAAAAGGAAAAAAACTAAGATAACTAGGAGGAAACCCTAAGTTTTTATAGTTTTGGCAGAAGAGCTAAGTTAATTTATCTTATTCCCACATGAATTTCCTCCCTTATAACATGTTATACATGCATGATTAGTAAGAATTATGGAGTAATTTAAGATAGAGCGTATGTTTGGAGGTGAAAGCTTAAGAAGATAGAGCTGATTGTGTTGGTTTTATTGTTACAGTAGCTTGTTATACCCACAATTTCAGAAACCTATAAGAGGAATTAGGGAAAGTGTAAAACATGAAAGTTATAGCTTTATGACCCATCTAAATTCTTGTAAAACATTTTTTTCTTAATTTAGTGTTTGCGAAGAACTATGCCCCTTCATTAAAACTAGTTCACAACATACTAAAATCTCTTTAGTCTAGATTTTTTCATTTATTTTTGATGACTTATGTGTTAATTTAAACAGTGCAAAATATTAAATTTGTATGGATATATCCCTTTTAAATTATTGTAAATTTTTTTTTGCTTTATTTGATTTGTGGAAAAAGATATGACTCATTGTTTATGACTGACCCTAAACCTGTTAAAATCACATTAGTCTTTTAATTATGCTTTCCAAGAATTTGATGGCCATATAATGGGAATATAGTTATTTTTAGAACTTGAAATTGTATATTTATATCTATTATACACTCTTGTAAAATATTTTTGTCAAATATGTCATGGTTGATGAGATATTTTTTCTTTATTGTGACTAATTCTCAATGCGTTAAAACTTTCCCACCTTGAGATTGGTCATTTGTTTTGGTCACTTTATAGACTAAATTAGGTATTGTGTAAAACATGGAAAATTTTCCTTTATACTACTTGGAAATCAAATTTTCAATTGGATTTATGTAATTGGAGATATGGCTAATATTGTAACACTTGATCAGACTCAGATCATATTAAAACAAGGCAGAATTCTTGAATTCATCATACTTTTTGTAAACCTTATATTGACTTGATATTTGAATATATGGTATCATTATATGTCTAGTTTATGTAAAAAAAAAAAAAGTCATTTGGATAAATATAACAATAGTTATTACAGTTATATCATAGTAAGGTAAGGCTGCCATATAAGAAAAATAAGCTTAAGTACTTAACTCACATGCATGGAACATGAACTCACATACATGGCACATGTGCATAGTTGCATAATCATGTATGTATCAATTTTTAGGACCTTAACATATTGAGGAAGTCCAAGAGAGATGTTCAAACCTACCATATATGCTGGTTGCATCAAAGGTCAGTAAAAGCCATATATGATTTTAATGTGTATGTGTGATGAATTTATGATATAGTTATGTTATATTTTGTGTATATGTGATTGAATTGTGATATTTTATATGTGAATACAAATTAAGTGAGACTTATATAATGATTAATTAGTATACCATCGTGATTGAACAATTGTATATGAAACTAAAAGGATGTCGTGACCAATTTGTAATGACCATTTTCATTTACAAAACTCTAAGCATTCACGCCCAAAATACATATGCATAAAGGTTTTATTCATCATACATACACAATCCAACATGTATTTAATGTACATATATGTTAACTAATGTTCTAGGCTGGTGACTATGAACTTTTTATTATCTAGATGTATGTACATGACACAAGGAGAGAGAGAGTTGAAATTCATATAATGACCTATTGTCCATGAGTCTCTAAGCAAAACTTGATGCACCAAGGTATCCAAACAGTATGTTTCAGTATCTAAAAAAAAAATTTGCAATTTGATGAGTCACGACTCAATGAATAAAAATAATAGTCAAATTCTTATGGCACAACCAACATAAGAATATCATCAGGATACATTACAAATATAACAAATGACTATGCAAGTGCAAGTGCAATAGATTTATTTTTGTGTTATGACCTTGCAAGACAAACACTGCTCCCAAGAATTCATGCGATTCAAATGACATTTGAATTTGCTAGCCAACATATAACAAGTGAACCATTTGATCCAAAACATGTGCCAATGGGACATATTAGTCAACCTTCCATGTGATTTGCAAGTGTTTGATAAGCCGGTCGCAACATCTTTTTAGTTCCATATGCAAGTGTTCATAACAATGGTATACCAAGTAATCATTGAGACCGTATAATTCTTGCTTGACTTGTAACAACCATTTTCATTTACAAAACTCATAGCATTCATGTCCAAAATACATAAGCATAAAGGTTTTATTCATCATACATACACAATCAAACATGTATTTAATGTACATATCTATTAACTAATGTTAAGACTAGTGACCATAACTAATTCCTATCTAAATGTATGTACATGACACAAGGAGTGAGAGAGTTGGAATTCAACTAATGACCTGTAGTCCATATATCTCAATGCAAAACTCTAAGCACCAAAGTGTCCAATCCCTATTCTTCAGTACCTGAAAAATATAATTGTGATTTGGTGAGTCGCGACTTAATGAATAAAAACAATAATCAGATTCTTATGTCACAGCTAACAATCAAATATCATCAGGATGCATTACAAGTGTAACACTTAACTATACAAGTGCAAGTGCAATAGATTAATTTTTGCCGTTACCATGTAAGGCAAACACTGCTCCCAAGAATTCATGTGATTCAAGTGACATTTGATTTTGCTGACCAGCATATAACAAGTGATTCATTTGATTAATAACATGTGCCAATGGGACCTATTAGTCCTTCTTCCACGTGATTTTCAAGTGTTTAACAAGCCAGTCACAACACCCTTTTAGTTCCATGTGCAAGTGCTCATTCACAAATGGTATACCAAGTAATCATTAAGAGCATATGCTTCTCATTTGACTTGTATTCACATGTAAAATGTAACAATTCAATCATATATACATGTAATATAACATAATCATATCATAAAATTATCACACACATACACACGCGCATTGAATCTAATTATGCTTTTTACTCACCTTTTGATGTAACCAACCTTTACTGTAGGTTTGGTTCTCTCTCTAAGGCTTCCTCAAAATGTTAAGATCCTAACATTTGATACATACATGGTTATAAGTATGTCAAAATGATTATGAATACAAGATATGCAACTATGACAATGTTAGACTAGCGTAGTTAACCCTAAGTCTTGGGCCTCTTTTGATCTTGACAAAGGGGATTGATCATTTTTCACATTTCTATTTAGTGTTGTTGTGCAGTTTTTATGAAAGTCTTTAAGTTAGAAGTTGGATAGAAATCTTAATGTTCAAAGTATGTAAAGTAACTTTTAAATCGCGATCGCAATCTAAAATTTATGACTGCGATCCATTAGAAGACTTATTAGAAGTTAAGACAGATGAAATCGCAGAGTAATTCTCAGCCACGATTCATCCAAAGAAGGAACTCTAAAAGTGACAGATGAATTCGCGGTGTAAAACTTGCCTCAGTCGCGATCACAAATTTCAAAGTAACTTAAGATGCAATCAAGTCCATAATCACAACTTGACAAGTGTCCCAGGTAACTATTTAAAGTCAGAAATCATGAGGGGAACTTGTTGGTAACGACCGCGAACCCAAAAGAAGAAGATGAACACTTTTGGCAGAGGAATTCACGTCTAGAATCGCGTCCTATTTAAGATAAATCGCGATCGCTACTTTTGAGAGAAGGTGAAAAGCAACGACTATTTTTTTCTAGTGAACTAATTAGAAGCTGCCATGTGGACTAATCGTTAGACACAAATGGGGTTTTTCTTATGGAATTTAGAATTCGTAACCACAAATATATAGTAGCGACCGCAAAACGACTATTAAGCATTTAATGCGAAAATCTATCTAGTATACTTTGATGATTTTCTACAAGTTTATCTCGTTGGTGGGTAGAGGCTATAAATACCTCACCAAACATATGTAAATAAAAGAGAATTAATAACTTTGTACGCAAACTCTTGCAATTTTGCTACTTAATCTTTTCCATTCTTTAAGTCATTGTTGGGTGTGAGCATAAACACCATCTGTAATAGGTTATAATGTGAGCCTGTTAAAACACTAAGAGAGGTTGTTGTGTGAGCCTGTTAAAACACAAGTTGTAAAGGTTATTGTGTAAGTCTAAAAACACAAGTGTAAAGGTTGTTGTGTGAACATTCAAAACACAAGTGTAAAAGTTTGGTGTAAGCTTGAAAACACCTTTGAAAGATAGTGGAACACCCAATTTCGAATAATTAGGGAGTGGACGTAGGGTTAATTACACTCGAACCACTATAAATCTTGTGTTTCCTCTAATCTCATTTCTTCTCTTTCTTTCTAATTTTAATTTTTGTACACAAATTCAACCCCCTTTCTTGGTGCTTAGGGCTAACAAGTGGTATCAGTGCCTCACTCCACAATCAAACCTTCATTAGGTGAACAAAGATCATGGCACAAGAGGGAATCCACTCACAACTCAAGCCATACTTTGAAAGAACAGACTATACTCATTGGAAGTATAAGATGAAGATCTATCTTGACATAGATGTGGTGGACCTTTGGGATGTGGTCATTAAGGAATGGAAGCCACCCACTCGGGTTGTGGATGGTAATGAAGAATTAATCCAAAATAGACGAATGGGTTAAAGCACACCAAAAATCAAATG